>JAULBW010036470.1:0-69422 GCA_032358265.1 Vaucheria bursata | reverse complement strand
GCTTCAACAAAGCATCAGGAGAAACGTACCGCAGCTACAAAATAGAATTAACTCCCTTAGGGGTTAATTCCTGACATGGTGCTTTTAGTCAACTTGCATATTTTTCAGTACTATCAAATATTTATTCTCCTATTTGACGATAATATTAGTCCTTTTTCCTTCCAAAAATTACATTAACCATTAGAAGGCAAGGCTAATTGATATTCAGTACTATAATATTTATGTTCTACAACAAATCAACTGATGTCAGGTAAACAACTACAAAAGCCCAAGGTGCTTGCAAAAGTGATGAAAAACTAACATTAATTGTTGGCTTATATTTTCCAACATTTACGTATGTCTGTCAAGATCCCCAGTTTCTTTACTGCTGGAGAATTCAGCAACACATCTGTTAATAGGACTTTGCTAGAGTTCCCTGTTTCATTTTCTACTCAAGACTGTGGTCCATAATTTGTTCATTGCAATTCATATTTTTTTCATTCAATTTTGTTGAAAATTTTATCCTAAACTTACTTTCCAACATTTATGCATTCACTCATATATAACATTTAGTAGAATTATTTGCCAATTCCTTGTTAATTCAGCATGTTGCAAAGTTTTCTATCTTCCATCCCAACTCACGATAGTCAACAGAAATTTGAAGAGATTTCTATGATATTGTAAAAACACTTTCATCTTTAACTTACTCAATGTTGAACACAATGTTAGGAATTGACTTCCTAAAGTACCAATTCCATTTGTAGTTGCAGTACAATTTAGGAAGATTTGTACAATTATACAATTCAAGAGGATCTGTACAATTATACAATTCAAGAGGATCTGTACAAATTCAAGATTTGAGGAGAGTCACACAAACAGAAGTTTAAGGAGAGTCATACATTCTGAATAATTAGCTTGCATGTACTATTGTAGTGTTGATAAAATGTTCTCACTTCTATCAATGCAAATTACTAAATGCAATATATCTGTGCTGATCCTTGTCCATTACTTCTTGCCTTTTGACTATTGTATTCCTAATACACAAATTTTGGTTTTACGACTATTATTTCTTCACAAGCATGACTTTTAAAACTTTTAGGGGGGAATACTTTTTCTGTAGAACTGTGCTCTTTAGTGCATTAGTATTTTGAGCCCTCTATCATTTCAATTTTTAATTAATATATATCATACTCATCTTTCCTTTTTTCATTTGTTCATGCTTATTTCATGTCACAATTTTTCTAGTACACTACTGCAGTCCGAGTATACTCTCTCTTTTGCATTTAAAAAATTTTTTATGATTAATGAGTCAGACACCACTCTGCAAGTGCCTTCTTTCTTTTTAATTTAGTGCTCAAGAGTTGCTTATTTCTCTTACCTTTTTCTCTTTTTTCTCCTTAATGCTGTTTTACTGAGTTGTATCTGCATTGCATTTGCCACATTCTTATGATTGTACCCCCATTAATCTTAAATATTGCATTTTAATATCTTTTGTTGAAGCCTAGTTCCACTTGAATTCATTACTATGGTCTTTTTGTGATATTTTTTTGTAGTTTGCAGTTTTTTTATATACTCATTTTTCAAGGCCATTACCTTTCAGATTTACTCAAATTGAAATTATTAAGTTTTGAGCAAAAAGTTCCAAGTATTTCAAAGGTTTACAGAAATTAAAACTATTAAAGCCACTTGCATGGAAAAGTTGATGGCATTCTGACCCTAATAAGAATTAAAATAAAGTGTTGTAGGGTCTAATTGGGACTGATATCTGTGAACAATTTTGTAATAAATTTTTGACCACTTATATCATTGTATTTTCATTTATAGTTTAACGTTTGTTTAAGTAGTGTTGCTTTTTTTGTTTTAAAGAGTCTAAACCAATAGGAAAATCATAAAGTTTGGATTATCAGTTTGTTTATAAACCATGTCAGTTCTGCTAATACACTCTTTGTCTTGGCTACAAACAAACTTATGAACAATTAAATGCAAATTTGAATAGTCAACAATAAGCACCACATAAATAATATGCAAAAACTTTAATGTAACAGTAGTTCTCTTTTGCTGAGACAGCATTATTTGCAGAATCTTTCCTGCAAACTAATATCCAACTATTGAACCTTGTATTTGAACTACTGTTTAACAACTACAAATATAAAAATAAATTGTAATTTTATAAAGTTTAATTTTAATTCAGTTGGTCACTTTCTGCGCAAAAAATTTTTACTTCAGAAATGAGTTTTGATACTAATTTCAGTGCACTCAGCTTCTAACAGAGATCCAGTTTATTCATTATATTCTAGTTCACAGAGTGCATGCTTACAAGTGAGTTCTCAATCCAGGCCTTTATTTGATGTTGGATTCATTAACTACAGCCTTACTTACGGATTGCACCATCATGAGTGCTTCCTTGATCAAGATTTTTATTTTATCTCCACCTGTATTCCATTTATGTTGTCATTAAATTTTGTTTGTATATTACTTTTTGAGAACTATAGGTGTGTGTTATGCTCAGCCTTGTTAAGTTTCACTGCGTCAAGATTGCTATGGGTTATTATTCCATGTACATTCTCAATCTATCAGTAAATTCAATACAATGCATCCTATTATGCACACAAGCATGGTACATAAAACAGCTAGAATCTGTTCAGCTACTATTCGAATGGCATAGCCAGTTATAGCTTTCATTTTTCATTTCATTAGATCTGAGCCTTTATTCAATTGAGAAGAGATTTCATGTTCAACTTTCCAGCAGTAATGATCAATCACTACCTAGAATTTTAGATCAATTTGTAGTATTTAGCTACCTTAGTTAAATTATGAGTGATGAGCACTTTTTATTGATGATATTCTAAGAGGTCCTTTTAGCCACACAAGTTGAATATTTTTGCAATTGATTCTTTTTCCTCACATGATAGAAGTTATTGTTGCAAAAACTTTTGTTTTTTTTCTAGCTCATCATACAACTTTAAATACATTACTGTATGGAGACATCACCAATCTGTGAGGTCAATATTAAGTCTGACTACTTTAGCAACAACACTTCAATGGCACAATCACATAGTCAGCTATTTAAGGCTTCTTAAATTATCACACGGTATCCATAAATGACTTGTAAAAGCTAACCATGAGACAGTTTTAGTCAATTCACATTATGAGCCAAATTTAAGCCAATAAACAGTCGTCTGGTATTGAAGCCATCTGCTCTAGGTGTAAGATACATATTTTTTACACTATAGCTAATGACAATACCAATCTTGATCAATACTGTTCTAACCATAAAAACTAGAATCACTTGATAGCTGACTGTAACATAGATAAGTACATGGTTCAAGTGGTCATGCAAATTCTGGTATTAAGTTCCTATTCCATATTGCATTTTTCCCACAATTTTCTCATTACATTTGAACATTTTTGTAAGTATTCTGCTGCTTAAATTTTGTTTGTAGGCTTTTGTTGTATACTGTGTTTTTAGTTATCTCTTTTCCATAGGTGTAGTCCATAATTGTAAAAAAATCTTCCTGTGAGAAAAGGCTTAAATATTTGAATGCTGTAGTTATCTTCAGCATGTAAAGCATTTTGTTGTCTAGATTATTGATTCTAAACTATAGCTATGGCGGCTGGGATGGATTTGAATCAAACGGTGTTTGAATACATGTACTATTGATGCATATGACTCTTTTTTAATGTCTACATTCAGATAAAAAGTAAAGTATTCTGTAACCCCACTTCAACAATAAAAAGTTGATAGCAAAAAGCCTGTTTATATTTTACAGACAGTCATTATAATTGCTCATTCAACCACTTTCAAATACTTCTTGCAGGTAATGGACAAGTATTCAAAGATATAGCTTGCTTTACATTAATTCTTCTAATAAAAGCTGGCTTTGAAAGTAATTGAAATTAAATGACAGTTGAATCTAATAAAAGAACATAAACAATCAACTGTGTATTTTAGTGAATATCAAGGCAAATAGCATGGTATTGTAATTAACTTAAGTATTTTAAAATGAACTGTAGTAACAAAACAAAAATTTATGCTGTTATATTCTATGTTACATACTGATTCTTAGTAGTCAAATGTCAGTTACTGCAACAGGAAGCCTTGCAGACATAGGTGGACAAATCTTTCATTCACCTTCATCAAAATTTAAAATTATCATGAAAAAAGTTACAGAAGACAAATAATAGATAAATGTCAAAAATCAAAGAGTAGCCATTTTTTATCTTCATCAAAGCAAAAATTGTCATGAACAAACTTGAAGACAACAATAATTTTCAAGTATTAAAAAGTCAAGGAAAAATTGCTTGTAAAATCCTGAACCCTTCAGAACTGTAAGCATAACACCTTTTCAAGAATCACTGGAATCGACACATTTGACAATTCCACCATTCATAGCAGTAACACATCTAATTTAATGGACATCCAGAAGAAAATATGAAATAAGTTCTACTTTACTGAGTGAAAAGTTCATCTTATCACAGGTGCTAAATTGTCGTACCTAAAGTTAAATATTTTTAGCCAATGTACCATCCACGCAGAAAATATAAAGTTAATGCTTTCATGAATGATTAATAAAATTAATGAATTCTAAAATACATGATATTTTTAGTATTTTTTAAAAGTTCAATGGCTTTTTTAGTGAGATTTGTGGTAAAAAATATATTTTTTATAGTTTTTGTGTTAGAAATGCAAAAAACAACAAAACGCAAGAAACTGTAATAGTAATGCATATATTTACCATGCATTAATTGTGTCGATAGAAGTGAGATAATTTTATCAACACAAAAAATATAGTCCTACCGGTATCTGTGTAACCAATTTACTTGGAACGTCACAAATACTCGAATAAAAACTTGCTGCAGCTACAAAAATAGAATTAACCCCAAAGGGACTTAGTTCCTAACCTTTTGTGATTTTAAGCATGGTTAGTGTGTTTTATTTGTACTTTCAAAGATATTTTTGAGCCCAAATATCAGGAGATTAATGTACATGTGATTTAGATTGAAAGTATTGTGTTAGCAAGGGAACTAAAAAGATAAGTGTGGAAGATGATTAATTCATTGTTCAGCCTATTTTTTTCAACTTATAGAGTTTAGCTTTGTGATTTGAGGTTCTTGCTTCTTTGTTCATCTTTCCTTTGTTCAATTGAATTTACTTCATTACAAAACCTTTTTTTTGCAAACGAGCACATTCGATAAAATTCCCAATCCCATCTTCATTTCTGGAACTTTATTTTTGTTTGATTTGAATGGACAAGTTTGTTTTCATTATTAATATTGGACAATATTGAGTAATAGTAAATATTTTCTCTCTGCAATAATTGGGCACTTGCCACTTACTTTGGGTGCCTACTAGAAAATTTTTCACTTACATTTCTAGTTTTCAACAATATTGTCGGTGTAAAAAATTTGAATTAAAATGTTCATTGTCGATATTCCAATATTCAATAGTGTAATGTTTGTAATCCATGTTTTTGTAAGTGCAAATGAAAACAATCCAATTTTTTTGACTTTGTTGTTATAGTGATAATTTTATGTTAATAATGAACAAATATATTCAATATCAAATTTAATGTTGCCAGCAGGAACTATAAGTAAAATTTCTACAATCTTTACAAATCAATTTTTACAGCCTACACTTATTTGAATTTTCCCAAGTCAATTTAAAAGGCCTGCATAAGATTGAATAAACATTCTATTACTTTCAACTTGGGAAGCATTTACTTGATGGCACTGATGAGACCAAGTTCAAAATAACATGAAAATGTTCAAATTCCAATCATACTCCAATAGTAACAGCTCAAAACATTTCATAAAAAACTCAGTTATTCTTACCAGCAAATAAAATTTAGACACAATACATATTTTCAGATCATTTGCAGAATATCATAATAATTACTAATTCATTAAATAATATCAATTTTTAATGTTTCATCGACAAATGTTTAACATTCGTCACTTAGAAGCCTAAGTATTTTATCGGTGACCATAGTACGTCTATTCAAATATTCCACAAATGTCATGGTGAAGGTATATTTAGAGATATTATTTGCCCCTCAATGGTTTCCTGGTAAGGATGTTCTTGGATTAGGTATAGTTGCTTAATGTCAACAATTTTTCTTTTCAACTGATATCCATTATTACCATTTGTCTTGATAGAAGTATATAAACTTTTTCTTTAAAGCTCTCTGAAGTTTTAAACATTACCTCTATCTATATTGCATCTGATGCAAGTGCATAATTTATGGATAGTTCTTTATCCAGAGACTAGTAATAGTTGTTCGTATAGTCCTTGGAAACTATTTTTGAATCAATGTGTAGAATGAAGTTGACACACATATGAGGATTACTGCTTGAATAATGTTCTATTTTTATTATTATTATCCAGGATTTGCAGTTATCCTCAAAGTCGATGCATTGGAAATACAATCTAGACTCAGTCTGTGAAAAGGGAAACAAATTAAGCTTTGATTTTGTATCCATTTCACCAAGCACTCTTATGTAGCATAAACTCAATAGTAACACCAGTATTTTACCAATATGTCCATGAAAAAAATTGCTACAGACAGAAATAAACTAGTTGAATATATAACCAAAAATAGCATCAAAATCAAACAAATCATTTAAATATTTAGTGATTTATTTTTCATTCCATTGCGTTTGCCAAACTGGATGAGTGAGAATAGCTTTTAGCAATTGAGTTCCTCTGAAAAAAAAAGACTGCAGATTAGTTTTAATGAAATGTGTTTAATGAGAATTAATGGAACTAACCGAAGAGCACTAGTAAGTGGCAAATGTCCCTTTGGAGCTCTCTCAAGATCATATATAAACTCATTTGCACCGAACCATCGCAGTTTACGTTCAACCTGGAAAAAACTCACATATAAAATAAGCATAATCAGAGCTGTTTAACAACAGTAGATTTCAGATATGACGAAGTACGATAATTCGTCATATCCGAAGATGACTACATTTTTTTCCGTTGTCAAATATGCTGGATATATTTTCATTGTGTCTGCTAATACGACATTAAACTGGAAGAGCACTACGCTTATGGTAAAGTCTTTACTAGCGACTATTAATCCGAGTTATCATCAATCACACTGGCATATCTGTAGTGATATATGCATATACTTTTTTAGTTTCATTCTAAAATTAAGTAGACTCTGCATCAGTATGATTAGTTGATATAGTCGAGAGATACAGAGATAATAAATAGATAAAAGGCTACATGATATTAAAGGTGAAGTATAAAATAAAACTTCAACTTTAAATTGTTCTAGAGCCGTGTTCTTTCACTGCATATTCGAATGTGATTGGAAATTTGATGATAGTAGTTATTAATTCTAATCACAAAATGCAAATGTTGAGTTTTCTTTACTTTTTCGTAAATGAAAAGAATAAGCCATTAATCTGTTTCATGTTATATTTTAACAAAAATGAACTCATTTCAATTTCATTAAGATATATTGACTATTTCAATGCGATCTATCTCAAAGATATAAAGCTTGCAAAGAAAGTAATATGAATTTAAATGTAAAAATACAATGTTCAACTTTAACATAAAACTGCCCCCAGAGCAATATTCTAAGAACAATTTCCATGGCTATAATGCGAAGAAATCAATTATGCAATAAATGTATAGTCAACTAGTCAGTATCAATATGCATAATTACGTTTGAATACCTCCTCGTTTTTAGTGTTCCAACCCACAGCACCACAAAAATTTTCAAAATCTCCTTTATTACGTCTCCAAATATCAGCCTGCACACTCCATCCAAATTTACCTTGACTATGTTTAAGCCACAACTTTTCAATTGTTGCCATATCAGCATTAGGAATCTACTGAGAAACAATCATTCTTTTGAAATGCCTTTAAATAACAATATAATAGAGTCATATATTTGGAACTAAAATCAAACTATACAAGCTGTAGAATACGTATTCAAATTATTCTGAAAATATGACCTTTCAACAATAATAAACTTGTAAGCTGAAAAGACATTATAGCATGTATTGATTTTTTGTTGCCCTTTCAAATCTTCTATCATTATAATGCACTTATTTATGAATTTAAAAGATAAAAAGCATACAGAATAGGAGAGTAGTATTAATTCTGAATTATACAAAATTCAATTTCACGTTAAAATTGCTCAAGAAAAATGTTCTAAGAACAATTTTTATAACTATGCCTCAATAATAGCTACTTTACGATACGTGCTTATATAGTGAGCTAGTCAATATCAACATGCACTCATATTTAATTCTGTATATAATAGCTAGCAGTTAACTTAATGACTGTTATTAAAATTTAAAAAAAAGATTCAAGCATTGAGTACATATTCTTTATTATGTTACATACAGTAAACTTCCGACATAACGAATTTGTTGGAACTACTTTGAATTATGAGTTATCATACCTTTTTTACTTCTGTAAAGTACACAAATCCACGTTTAGAAGATCCGTCACCAGCAGCACGAATGATGGCTTCACGAGTGAATTGGTCAGCACTTTTAAAATCACCTATAAAATTACGATGTATAAAACATAAAAATGTAATATTCAAAGATAGCAGAGTACTATTTGAATACAACTCGCTAGGAATTGTGTAGGGTTAATGATGGTGCCTTCTCTAGTTTAAAGTTAACAACTGTCATGAAAAATATGCTTTATTCGCAAGTAGATGAAGCCAAAGGAGAAAAGGATTTTGAAGATGTGAGTAAGTATGTAATGGTAGAGGATTTGAAAGGGTAATGAGTACTCTTAAGCTTAAAATAAATGTTTTGGCGACCTATGTTATACTTCCAGTTAAATTTCTTTGAAAAATAAGCTTTACTAAAATTATTTACATTTTCTTAAAAAAGGGGATGCTTAGTTTTTGCACCACTAATTTCATCTTTATTAAGGTCACGCTGGATTTTTAATGTTTCTTAAAAATCAATCATATTGAAATTAAAACGTAACGTATGGCTTTTTCTTCATTAAAAAATCAAGATATATATATTGTCTGGTAACCTGTGGCTAACATTGTTGCCAAAGGAACGTAATCTATGTTTACTTCAGATATTAGATCAGATGGAGAGTCCACAGATACAGCGGATTCGCTGATCATGCTAAGAGCAAAATCATTCTGCAGCTTGAAAATAATAGGCGACGCATGCTTTTCAAAAGTCTTTGGCAGTGCTACCACCGTGTTTTGCACAAATGCATTGCAACAACTTAGTAATGATAAGCAAAATAGGACACTGTAATGAAGCATTGAAACTGATGGTCTGTGGTTGTTATTTATACTATCTCATTAAATTATGAAATAAATATTTTAAGTCTAAGTCAACTTGGTTTATGTCACGCTAATTTAACTTAATAAGACCAAAAAAGCTTGCGCTCTAAATCGAATAAGCATTAGGAACAACAACAAAATCACTTTGGAAACTAAGCCGAAATACAAAAATCCGTGTCACCACGAACATAGTTTTAGTATGGATAGCTCCAAAGGATTGCAGCTCGTTTCAACGCCCAAATTTTTCGTCCTAGATGTCCCAGGGAAGAAAAAGTTGACACAACCTTCCGTCGATTTGAAGTCATCAGCTTCAAAGGTATTATTAAAATTTTTCCGCTGGCCAGTTTTCATCAAATTTTAACGAATCGCTGGAATGCCGCTAGAATATTGTCCGATGGAGTATTAAATTTGATATATTAATCGTGTTGAATTAATTAGTATATGATATTTTGTATTGGTAATTATTTTTACGAAAAAATGAACTAACAGAAAAATTCGCGAAATAAATTGTAATATAAATTTATCTAAAACTTCGACCATCAAGAATATTCTGATCTATGAAACATATTTGTAATGGAAGTTTAATTAGTCTTTTTTTTTAATTGCTCATTGTCTTCTACGCACCCTTCAATATCATACATATTCGATCATTGATTACTATTTCGTCAAACACTTGCTATAAAGAGCCATGTAATAAAACCTAAGCCTATTCTATTGAAAGTTGTGGTAATTTATCTTTCAAGGTAGTTTAATTTTCTATCCAGATGTAAGCTTGTTTTAGAATTATGAACTTACCAATTCTGAGCAATTTATCTTCACAGAATTTTTATGCATTTTTATTTATCTTTTCTAATATACTATAAAATTGCAATTCATTTTTGTTGCTAAACTAAAAAATAAGTAATATTTTAGAATTTTTTTGTTTTCATTCACTTTATTAGTGAACATAGTTATCCACCAGGAAAAGATGGACAATAAATTCTGCAACAATTTCCGCCAAAGCTGAATATGTTATTATTGCAGGCAATTCCATTTGATTTATCTGGACTTGTAAAATCAGAGCTGTCTCCACAAGAACGTTTCGATCTATGCAGAAGCGTTGCTGAAGAATGCATTCAGGCAGAGTCTTTGATTGCATTTGATGCTGATGAGTATTTTGGTTCATTCCATTCTTTCAATACAGGAAGATGAACTATTGCGTCTTCTTGAAGTCAAAGATCATCCAGTTGTGTATGACGGATTTGAGCCATCAGGACGAATGCACATTGCCCAAGGAGTGTTAAGAGCTATTAATGTGAATAAGTTAACAAAGGTATATTTGAATCTTCTATTTGTTAATTATATAATAATATAACTCAGTGCTGTCAAGAAATATTGGAATTATAATTAATTGAAACGAGAAATTATTTTCAAAATATTAATTTCAATTCAACTATTTCTTGACAGCACTGAGTTAATTGCTTTTGGATTATAGTTGCAATTAATTCATCGTTGCAAGAAAATAATTATAATGAATGAATGGCTTTCGGAATCTTCAAGTTATTAATTGCGACTTCTTACTTGGCATCACTTAAATATCATATAAATTTATGAAGAAACATTGGTTGCTATAGGCCGGTTGCCACTTCAAGTTTTGGGTCGCGGATTGGTTTGCTCAGTTGAATAATAAAATGGAAGGAGATTTGGGCAAGATACAAACTGTCGGACAGTACATGATTGAAATATGGAAAGCTGTCGGAATGGATATGAGAAATGTACAATTTCTTTGGGCCAGGTTTATTTTAATATTTTCAGTGGTGAAGTGACACTTAATCAAAAAATTAGTAAAGCAAGGATAATTTTCATAATGACTTAATGATACATCAGTTATTAAGCCAAATAAAAAATTACATAAAAACTGATTGAAACTGTTTTATCCTTAACCAATAATTCAATTTCAATGCGATATCGTTTTTATGAATCTATGAATATTCTATCCGCATTATGCTAATATGAAAGAATGTGATTTTATACAGTGAGGAAATCAATAGTCGACCAAATGAGTATTGGGGTCGAGTGATGGAAATTGCTAGATTAAATAGTGTGGCTCGAATACAACGCTGCTGCACTATTATGGGACGTTCTGAGTCTGATGAAATGAGTAGTGCGCAGGTAATATATGCATCAACATTCATATGCTATCTTTTTTTCTTGCTTTATGTAAATTTTATTTGCTTCACGTAAATTTTTTTGCTTCTCTATCATTGATCTGCACAGGTAAATGAACTTCGTCATAATTTTTTGTCCTATATAGACAAAACATTAAAGTATTTAATGGCTAAATTTTGTGCGATTGAGTAAATTGCAATGAACTTGTTAATAAACTTAAGATTAATTGGTTTAGTTTTAGATGTAGATGGTTGGCATGTACACAATCCAGTAAATAGTCACCTCTGAATTATATAGAGTTAGAAAAAGTTATTCTAGAATAGTGTTTAAATTTAAGCATAGTTGTGTAGTGCAATCTTTGATATCGCTTTGTCTATTCACTACTCTTCTGTTTCTCCCTCTCTGGTGTTCTGTCACTGATTATGCATAGCAGAATTAGTGTCTCAGTAAAAATTCATTGTTTTTTTAGTTCTTCAACGCAAAATTATTGGTATTTTTGTTTTGTATTGATTTGAAAATGTGCAAACATATAGTACATATAGAATAATTCTTACTTATTTTGAAAAGGATTATGAAAGTCATTGCTATCTTTTTTCAAGCAATCAAGAAATTATTCTTCAAAAGTGAAAAGTAATTTCTGTAAACATTATATGCTAATACTGTTCTTTGAATTTCATACTAGATAAATAGATAATAGGACATATGGGATACTGTATGTCACTATTCTGATATTTCAATCGTAGGTCTTTTACCCTTGTATGCAATGTGCTGATGTGTTCTTTCTCAAAGCTGATATATGCCAATTAGGGCTGGACCAACGAAAGGTGATTTTCTTTTCGCTCATATACACTTGCATGAAAATATCTTTAAAAATGATTTCACAAATGTTGCTTCAACATATCAACATGCATTCAAGGAAAGGCCAGTCAATTTATAAAACATAGTATATGCTTCTTCGAAAGAAGGTAGGCATGAATTGTTTGCATTTAAAATTATGAACTTTTGTGATATTTTTAAACAATCCGGGAAAAAATTGTTAAAGATTGTTCAAGATAAATTCAGTTTTAGGTTTAGATGTCTATAAGGTTATTTTATATTTTTTTATCCCACTTAGATATGAATCGTTGATTGTTTTCTATATGGGAATGAATTGAATCAGGTGAATATGTTAGCTCGAGAATACTGTGATATGACAAAACCAAAGATAAAGCATAAGCCTATTATTTTAAGTCATCATATGCTGGCAGGACTGAAAGAGGGCCAAGAAAAAATGAGTAAAAGTAATCCTGACAGTGCTATTTTTATGGAAGACACGTAAGTCGTTAGTTACTGTAGACGGTAAAACCCCAATATTAATTGATTCAAAATACTTTTATACTTAAAATAGAAAAAGTGTCCAATTCAAATGGTTTTCATTCAAATGCAAAATGTTGGTTCATAAAGTATTATTAAATCTCATGTAAGATTATTATTTGAAAATCGGGTAAATGTTTTTCATAATAGATGATGTTAAAATATCTTCTATTCAATTTGAATCCATATAAAATTATTAATGGCATACATAATGAAGACACAGTGCAATTATGACGTGCTATCATTTGAAGTAGGAATTTCATTACTGAAAGTATGAAATTTCTTCAACAATGATTTCTTATTTTTCTGAGATCTGGTTACATTAATACACTGCTTAACTATCCCTGTTTTAAGTATAGTGCTACTTTTGAGAATTGTTAAAAAACGTCATGATAATATGCAACATGCAAAAAAGTTAGAACATTTTATTTTTCCGATATGTTGTTCACTGCTTAAATTATACAAACTTTTGAGTTACTGTCTTACTCAAAGTGTCATTTGAATTGTATAGATATAGCTACTATTGCATAAATCAATCGAGCTAAAATATGCTGCTATTAGGTGCAGCGCAGTGCGGTCTGAAGTTCCTTTATTATGTATAAAAATATGCATCTATTTATTTTATTTTGAATATTTTTTTGTTAAGCGAGGAAGATTTGTCTCGAAAAGTTAAGAAAGCGTATTGTCCACCAGAAATTGTAGAGGCAAATCCTGTGCTGGACTATTGTAAACATATCATTTTTGGCTTCTTTGGTCAGGTGCAACTTCAATTTTTTGTATAATAAGATTTATGGTTTTATTCTTAATACTTTTGTATTTTAATATTTACGTACAGACTAATATATGCTATGAAGTAAAAAGTAGACATGTACCCTCCTTTTTCCTAAAGTTGATTCTTACTCAGCTTAATTATGTTTTAGACATGTGAAAAACATAATTTTAATGAGCATGGAATTCTATCATAAACTAATGATAACTTAGATCATGTCTTGTGTGCATTGTTCGTACTAGATGACAATTGCATACAAAGAAGGTGATGAAGTCTATACTGATTATGGTACTCTTGAGGCTGATTATGTTAGTGGTAAGTTGCATCCTAGCGATCTTAAGCCTGCTGTCACGACCGCTCTAAACAAGGTAAGCATATACATATGTACGTACGTCTATGCTTACATAGGTACTAATGCAAGTGTTTTTCGATATGTGTTTGATTGAATCTATGATACTGTTGTCAGAAAGACAGCATCACTTGGTATCAGATTGCATGAAATTTATTCTGGCACAATAATTCATTTTCTTATCAAATATTTTATTGCATGCAGTCATGCAAAATATAATGTGACTCAAATAATATTCAATATTGACGAATCTGATAATTTAGTGTGAAGCTGTAATTAGAAATTGGTATCAACTTTATATTTTTTCTGAGAATTATTCTTTTTCAGATTTTGCAACCAGTGAGAGATCATTTCAAGTCTGGAGAACCACTGCGACTTTTCAACCTTGTCAAAAAGTACAAAGTTACAAAATAATTCCGAATGCACCATCAACAAATTATGTTTCTTGTATTCTATATTTTTGCTTAAATAACATTTGCTTTATCGCTGGATATTTTGGCTACTCAAGCAATATTATTATTCCATTCTGTAAATTGAGAGGGTTGACCATATTTTCAAAAATTATCAAGCGTTTAACAAGTTTTTCATCGATTTAATTACATCTCCCTCAGTTCATTTGCTGCACTTATAATATCTCTCCAAACTTCTTTTGACCTCACATCATTTGAAACACACTATTATGCAGAATTTTATAAAGTGCATATATCTGCATAGTACATCATGATAGCTTAGATTTATTAATCTTTCCTTAGTGAATTTCCAGTTCCATTACAAGTAGAGGACAGCAGTTAGTGAAACTAATTCTACCGCTTAACAACATTGTGCTACGGTTCAATGAGAATAAAATTGCAAGAATCTATACATATTTATATATATATTTGCTGATAGTTCAATGCCTGCAATAATGTTTTTTAGAATCAAAAACATGTCTGAATTAATCTCGACTATACTATTTAGAATTATTTTTCCTTTTGTACACGATCTAATTTTGAGCAAAATAACCAAATCGAATGTTACAATGAGATACAGTAAACTGATTGCATATAGTTATAGTGCGATGATCTTCATATTCTTACATTATGGTATGATCTTGTCTCTAATGCGACATTGCATTGTCGAAAAAAATTTATCAAGAAAACTTTATTTTAGTACATGCCTATGGTAACTATACTTCTAGCATTGAACTTCAGGCCGCAAGATATTCATTTTTAGGTAACTCAGAATTTTCCGTAAAACCCGAAACATTGAAATGTATAATATTATTTGAACAAGCCATTTATTTACTCAATACTTCCAAGCGAGAGATTGCGATAGGGCATGTTACTTTCGAACAAGAATCGAATCGGTACCACTTTTAGATTTTTATTGGTACAAAACATAACAAAGTCTTAAAATGAAAAGGATAAAACTTAATCGATGATGCAATTCATTTTTTGACCTAGTTTGAAATTATTTTTCAAGAAATTAAGAAAAATACATAAAATATTTTTCAGATTGTTTAAATTAAGAAAAAAATGTCCATGTAGGAAAAAAAATGTCTAAGACCAGGAAAAACTCATTGTGGATACTTTTTTCAATTTCAAAAAATTTTTTGAAAAAAAGATAATTTTTGATATTTTCTTTTAATATGCCAATGAATTTACACTTCTTTGCGATATAAATGCCTTTAAATTAAACAGCTGAGTCCAATGCGATAAATCTGTAGTAACTTGAAGGATAGCGGTGGAGAGAATCTATTTGCTTTTACAAAATATAAATTGTTGGATGAATTAATAATACATTTTCGAGCTGCTACTTTTTCTACCTACTGCAGCGATCTCACTCTTGTTGTCATCATAATAGTGGAAGTAGCAATTTACAGGAATGGTCGAATTCAGATTTCTATATAAAACAGTAAAATCTTGGATTTATCGCGCATGAAACCGTCGCATTTTTAAGTCACAGGTTTAGAATTAAATTTAAAGGCATAAAGCGATGTGTTTGATGAAAGTATTTTTGATATCACTGCTTATTTTTATTCCATCAGAAGGTATTGCACTCAAATCAGCATGTTGCTGTGATGAGCTATCCCATGATTTCATTCCAGAAGTCATGGCAAATGAAGCGCTGTTAATGATTGAGGAGGATTCATCCACTGCACATCCTCTGAGAACCGCAGAATGGCGTATGTCGGAGTCAAATTTATTTCACTTCAAGCGCAAGCAATACAATGTCACATTTCATATAAATGGAACATTGGTCTGTGACGAAGGTGAGAAAGGTAGCTGGTGGTTTGACGTGGGCGGGCTCCATTGGGAAATTGAACGCGATGACACGATTTTACATCACAAAGCTGAACTACATTGGAATATTTTTGGGAAACAGCCGCGAATGTTTCGCGGCATAGTAACTCGAGACAGAAGGAGTGACAGTTTTTTACCAAAGTGGCTTTTTCGTCCAGTAATAGGTACGTTCACTGGACTCGGTATCGGGGAAGATACTTCAGATACTAGCTATCAACACAGAACACAGGGTACTGATGGTAGAACGCGAGAAACCTCGGTTGCGAGAGATACTAGATATGACCGCCATTGAAATTTAATTTTTAAAGGCAGGATGATAATCCTAATTTGCTACATATATATTGCAATCCACCAGATCTTATTTGCAAGATAAATGGTTATTTAAAAAAACACCTCTTAAAAATAGGAAGCATATCTTTAAGAAGACTCAGTGACGCATTAAATTGAGCTTAAATTATTATTTTCAATGTAGATGGTGAAACAAAATAAACACTGCACACTTACGAAAGCAGAAATGTATAATACATATTTACTAAGTCTGAGAGCTATTTGTGCCATGTATAAATCACTGCGGTGGTGATTCTTTTGCCATCGGAAATAGAGATTCAACAATATCTTTAGCTTGAAGTAAGAACAAATTTGTATCGAATCCATCAATTCCATTCTCTTCAAATTTTTCGCCCTGAAATGAACCTTCGAACGCTTTGAATATATCTTCATTTCCTTGTCTAGCTAAGAATAGTAAATGGGATGCCATATCTGTAAGAAAAAATAATAGTCAAATAATTAAGATTCATACATTAAAAAATGATAAGAAATAATACCTTCTTTTATATCTCCTGCCTTAAGGATGTGGTTAATAACTAGCATTACATCTTTTGGGGTGAATCCCCATCCAGAAGCAGGATGATGTTCCAATTTATGGGAAGCACGGAAAGGAGCAATATCTTCCTGTGAGTCTCAGGATAAAATACAGATTGCTTTAAAGGAGAATTTATGCAAAAATCACCTTGTTTCGAACGAGAGCACATAGCGGTGTTCCGATCGGAACTGACTCGTTACTCGCGGGCATCATTATTTGAGCGACATAAGAATCTTCCTCCATGGAGAGATTGATGCTAAATTCATTAAATTCGACTTCACATAAATTATCTCCAGTATAAACTTTTTCGCCTTCCATTTTAGTCCATCTTGTCACTTTACCAAATTTCTCATCCTGTGCCCGACCACAAATGCATTAATAATCGGGGGCATATGACTGCATAGGAACAAAAACTATGCTCTTACCTCACCTCGGATATGTAGGGCATCTTAATAAACCAATGGGACGACGTTGATGGTGGTTCTTCAGCATCAGAGAAAATTGGACGGCAAAAATGAAGTTTCCGAAGATTGGAAGCGAAACATCGACGGTAAGACAGTCGCAAAACACGCGCTGGCATAATCATAATCAAAATGATAGTCTTATATAGTTACTGTTTCTTACGGAACCAAACAATTTTTATTTATCGTGCAACTTTGCTGATTATTTTACGATGAATTGAAGATTTACCCAAAGTCAGAAATATGGACTTGATTCAAACTCGACCATAACTTATCGATTTGTATTCTCTTTACTCCACGTAGAGCCCAAAACTATGACTTATTAACCATCATTGACAACAATTATTGTCAAATCAATTTAAAATTTGCTGCAATTTTGACATGCTGGTATCTAACCAAAATATTTGAATTAAATTTTAATATGTTCACATTAAAATTTAATTTAGTACATTTCCTCGACCTTATTTTTGTTCAATTTGTACTAAAGCTAGCTAGAATGCAGTATTCATATCAGAGATAAGAGAGTTAGAAGATGCATAGAAATATTGAGAATATTAAAAAGAGAAACGGAGAGAGAAGAAAAAAAGAGATAGACTAAAAATCTGTACATTATATGAATATTATATATACAAAGATTTGAGATACTGTTATTATTTAATGACATGGATTCTAGCATTGTGGTATTTGTTATATACCAGATATTTATTATGTACATTTTCTACAATTTCAACCTTACAAATGAAGAATGAAATGCTTACAAGCCATTGATATATGGTTAATTATTATTATATTTCAAGCGAACAATTGATATTAAATGATACAGCATAGGTTTGATCAACAGTTGCAATTAAATTTCTTGAATGAAATGAATGTTAGGAATGAACTCCCTTAGGGATTAATTCTATTTTTATAGCTGTGGTCAGTGTTTATTTATGATGTTCCAAGTGAATTGGCTGCACAGATTCTAGTAGGGTTTTATATTTTGTTGTGTTGATGCAGTTAGCTCACTTCTATCAACGTAATTAGTGCATGATAAATACACATATTTCTGTCACAGTTTCTTGTGCTTAGTTGTGTTTCATGTTTCTAACAACAAAACACTTTTCATTTGAGTTATTATTATGCTGCATCCAGAAGTGATAAAATATCATACTAAATTAGACTCAAATGCAAAAAATCAGCATTGAAATTAATAAATGTTTGTCTACATTGTAATTTATCATGAAATTCTGAAAATAACTTGAGCTACAAAATATCTTATTCTTCCTTTGGCAATAATTAAGACTTCTTAAATGATTTTTAAAATTTCACAAGCTATAGCAAAGCAACACTAAAATGTAATTATTAGAGGAAATCATTTTTGCACATTTAAGTTCTTACCAGTTGTCATTGATGAAATTATGAACAAAATGAATCAGTATGAACTTGTTGTATATTTAATCAGTATCATTAATGCTTTATTATAATGTAATACTATCAATTGTTTCATATCATGACACTTCATATCATAATCTTTTTTAAGTGCAATTGTCAAAGTTGTCATTTACTGTTTAATCATAAAAAATAGAATTATTGGTCTAATTGAGTGTATTTAGAACTTGATTTGTTGTCCATGTCAGCACTTTTCCATGCACACAGTCCTTGGCTGTTTTTAGTATTTGCTGAAATGATTAGGAAATGATACTGAAAGTAAGATTTTCAGTTTTTTTGAGAAAAAGTCATAACCCTTGCATTCTAGATACATTTCTTTTATTACTCATGCAAAAATTTATATCAAATATAATTCTTAGGCCATATGCCATGTTTGAATGAACTTGCCGTGTGTCAGTATATGGATATTGGAAGATGGATATTAAATTTTGCACTGAAAATTTAATTTAAAATAACTTTCCCAAACTGATTCGAGCAATCTAACCTAACTTGCACTAACTGGTCAGGATCAATGGAACTTTTTGCACATCAAAGAAAACCAGCAAGAGAAAAAAAAATAGCATTCTAGTTATATCATTAATAGTGTTTAGCATTATAGCATTATTGGAAAATTATCAAAAATTATTTTCATTTCAAGAGTCTTGTAGAGGCAGCTTCAGCAAATACTCATTAATAAGAGTATTTAATTTTTAGATTATATCACGGGGATGATTGAAAACTGAAATGAATACTTATTACTATAGATTTTCATGCTTATAGTTTGGTCTTACATGTCTTTTATTCATTTTTTAGGTTACACTTTTGGATGCTCATTATAAATAGGTACAGAATGAATTAGTTGGATCCACTCTAATTTTTAATACCATGTAAGGTGACTCATGCTATAAATAGGCAATGTGTGGGGAAAATCCTTCAGAGTTAGAGAGAGCAAATATTAATACAGTATATTGTATAACAGCATAATCTATGGCTGCACGATGGAGTAATCAGGTAAAATTTTATGGTAAAAAATTTCTTAAATAATCAGGCGTATTTTCGTATCAAAGCTATCATCAACGGATCCAGAGAAATGATCTAATAATTTGTTATGCATAAACAAATCACAGCTAAAATATAATAGTGAAATGTTTACCATTCATTGAGTACTAGGACAATAGAAATTTTATGAATCTTCAGTAAATAGAAACAAATTGAATCATTATGAATACATGTGGATGTGGTATCTTGAACTCTCCTCATTATCACACATTACTTGATTTCAATTAAGAATGTTTCCGAATAATTAATAGTTAGACAAAATAGTAATAACTCCGTATACAAAATAATATTATTAAACTTCAACTAAAAAAAGACTAATTCTGCTCTAAAATTAAATAAAGGTTCATTGCCATTAAACCCTACGTATATTTTATATCATAATTTATGTTCGAAATAGATCAAAAAATGATGTTTCAGACAAATCAAAAAGTTCAATAGGGAACGAAGATAAACATGGCAACAGTCGGAAAAAGATAAAAATTTCAATTCATGTGGAAATAACAGTACTAACCTCAATAACCTCAATTGAATTTTCATTGGTAAATTGGTAATAAATAAATTACTATTCCAACATTAGAGTCAGCAGCATTTTCACTAATCTGAATTTTCATTTCTGATACCACTCCACACAAAATGGTACCAGTATATCATAATAAATTTTAAAATTGCAAACTGGAAGCAAGCTAATTTTGCTGGCCTCCACAAAGCGGTCACACAATAGGTTATGAAATGCATTCAAGATGACCAGAAAAACTAAAAGAAAATGTGAACTATGCTATCTAATGGCACTGAAGTTCAATAGAAACGAACTGATTGAAATGCGAAAATTTCGAAGTATTCTAAACTAAATGCAAACAAATGGAAAAAATGGAACAAAAGAAAAACATTTACAATAAGCAAAGAGCGCACAGAATTATCAAGGCGCTGTTACTTCTTATCTTCAACTTTCCGATATCCAAACACATTGCTGCATTACCCAAGAGGAAGAGCACCACTAATCAGCTCCTAAAGATTGAATCGCATCAATACATAACAGCAGCAAAAGAATAGATCGAAAATTGATGGAATTACGCAGCCGCTTTAGGATTTTCTTTAGCAGTTTTCCACCGCTGTGCGACGATCTTGAACCTCTCATTGTGAGGCATATCTGGCTTCTCAGCTTTTAGTTTTAAAAGCTCACTTTTCATATAAGTATTATATGCCGAGAGTTTCTTGGCAGGCTTTGCTTTCTTTGAGGCCGAAGCTGGCTTGGGATCTGACTGTTGTGCTATAGCTTTGGTTCTTCCCATGTTGAAGCTAAGCTTTTACCTGCGCCGACTACAAGCGGAAAGAGAACGTTAGCAACGCAACTAACTAAGAGATATGTAATGATTTCATTTCTTTACCTTAAGTTCTAGGTTCGACGAGAAGTGCAGAAAAATTTGTGATGGCTGCCAGTTGTTTATGATTACTAATATATGTTTGCCCGCTCACCAACGACAAAATATCTTATGAATTTATTCATATTTTATTTTTAAATGAACTCAGATTCGCGCTTTTATAAATTTAAAAAAAAAAATCGAGACTAAAACTGAGAACCGGAAATTAAAAAAACTTGGGAGGATCCCAAAAAACTCAACCTAGACGGAAAATTCAACTTTATAACACTGAGTCATAGATTACAAAAAGATCAAATTTTTGGACTTGTGCACAATGATAAACAATTTTTCAATAGTAAGGGAGACCTATATAGCTATTGAGAGATGACATAATTTAGTCCGAAAATTTTATTTCTGCACCAAAGCTGGGATATTATCGCTCATGATCTCCAGAAATTCAACGCACAACAAGTCATTTTTGCACTACTGACACAGTTCCTTCATTTTTATAAGAAGATACTAAAATATATACCCTTGCATTCTACTAACTTTTACAACAATGCTATATTACAATACAGAAAGCTCAGCAATATCTAGTTCATGTGAGACTTCTCAGCTTGTTTACCTCTTTAGTCAAATGCTTCCACAGGAAACTGGAGGTTCAGTTGGGTCAGTTCCAATACGTGGGTTAGACCTATTTTGAACTGTCTATAAAGGTATCATCTATTTTGTTTTGATTAATGATGTTTATACAATGATGCCTACATGCAATGATGCCTATGTGCAATGGTGACCATGTGTTATGGTGACTACATGTTGTGGTGACTACATGCAATAATGATATATTTTCTTTACAGAAAAAAATTGTTTGTATGTATACACTATTGAAGTTGGCAAGTAAAAATGAAAAAAGTTTTAGCTTGGTCTATTTTAATTTTTAAGCTCTTAGAAGTACTGTTTAAGTACTATTTTAAAGTTATATGTCATTACTTCAATGTAGTTGCTTTCCACAGTAGATCCAAATACCACTTCAAAAATGTAAGCCACCAAAATAATCAAGTTCTTTGTATTGCCATTTAAATTCTTACATCTTTGATACATGTTGGATCTTTAGTGTCATCTCCTATTAGTACAATATATCTTACTTAAATTCTCTCAACAGTTAGGAATGCTGCATCCTAATTTAACTAGATTCGATTGATGTCTATGTTTGTAAAACTTTGTAATGTGAGCAGAATTTACTTCAAGCCACTTAAGTTGTAGCTTGCAGCATTGTCCTTTGTAACAAGTAGTATATATCTCTAGTGTATTTTATCTCTTGTGTTTTCATGTTTTTTATATGTTCTCCCCATATTTCCCTTCTGTTTTGCATTTGTCAATACTTAAGTTATAATGTTGGTCAGAAGGAAAATAATATAACTGCTTTAAGACTTCTGTGACAACTCAAAACATTCAAATTAGTGACAAACAAGAAATCTGCAAATTATTGGGCAAAAAGAATGGATCGGTTTATTGGCTCTTTCCTTTTCATATCAATCCGTAGGTTCCGTGTCAACTGCACGTGAACCCAATGTTACCATCCTGAACTATTATTTGGAGATAGATTGAAATCAAGAATTTTCATTATAAAATTGAAAAAATATTCAAAGCTTAGTTGTCACATTTTCCTAATGATTTGGTACTAGGATTGCTGTGTCCTAGTTTGGTTAGTTGTGTAATATCAGTTATTTTCATATTGTAGGTTATAACTGCTGATGTTATTGCATGCGCGTTGTTTTGCTACATGGTCAAAAATTACTTCCAACTACGCTGGTTGTAGCTTGTGATAATTGTGGTTAACCAAAGTCTTATATATGTGTCTCTTGTGCTTTCTTTGATTCCATGTGTGCTCTTTGTGTTTTCTTGCGTTACAAAGTTATAACACTTGGTGCACGTAGCCTACACCATTAATCATTTGCACAATGTAGCATATATCTGGATAGAGCCTTATTTGGTGGGCAGATCATCATATTTTGAAATCTTTTAGTAGCTTTGAAGAGCTCCATCTCATATGTTTTGGTGATAGTGATAAGGCTCATCAATCAGAGCACAAAATGTTTTCATTAAGGAAGGCAATTGTTCCACAGCACTATTGGTGGCAAATTTTTGACATTTAGCCCTTGAATTAAAGTATAATTATGCCTCTTTATCTAAGCTGTTTTATCAAGTATTAACTGAAGAGCTGAAGAACAAGATTTGCCATTATGATTGACTGAATACCATTGAAGAATTTTACAACTTAACAGGTTTAGATAATCATATCAAGGAGAGAAGGAGCAAATAGAATGTAATGTATTTTCTGTATCTAAAAGGGAGATAACATTTGATAATATGCTCATAAAGGCTGCCAAAATTAAAGCTCCATAAAGCAGATATGAATGGTAGCAGTGTATGGAGCTTAAGATATTCTTGTATTATGCATCTGCAGAGCATATGATCTGGAATTGTTCTAAATGATCTTCAGTTTTTGGTAATAATAGAAACACTTCCAAGGATTTATTAGGTTTAACTGTTGATGATAAAAAAATTTATACAGATCAGTCCAAGTTATTCTACAAAACAAATTAGTTTCAAAATAATAGGCATTCATCAATTTAGGTTGTGATTATAGTCTAATTAAAAAAGACTATGAAATCACACTCAATTTCAAGTAACATATTATAGTTATTAATTAATTTCCACACTGTCAGTGGATCAAATTTCTCTTTAAGTAGTACAGTTCATTCCATAAAATATTTTTTAAGGGTTGAGGATAAAAAATTTGAATATAAATTTATTGTCATGAAAAATTCAGTTTTATATGGTTTTGGAAATCGATTGGTTAAGGAAATACAATCCTAATATTAATTGGAAACTTCTTACTCTTTATTTTTCTCAGAGACCACAATAGAATTCTTTAAAAACAAAGAAATATGGTATAAAACAATATCCAAAGTGTCCAGCTACAGGTGCATCATGGTGTAATAGTGGTTCAGATGTGCCAGAAATAGATGTTAGTAAAGAGACCACATGTTCAAATGATGATGTTACCCTTTATTGTATTTTTGAAAAAATCAAAGTATTTTTGATCCCATAATATGTGATGAACTTCTGAATATTATAGCTATGACAAACATCATTGTTAGGACTGAAGTAAAAATAATCAAATAAATTCCTACTGAAAATTTGGATGAGGATACCATTGAGTGTGGCCAAATTAAGTTGATTGTACAAAGTAAATACTATGATTTTGTATAAATTTTGGAAATGTGAATGTGATCTGTTGCCCAAACATTGAAAATAGAATTATTTGATAGATACTTTGAAAAATAAAATCATACCCTGAGATCCTTTTTACCCTTTATCTGATCACAAACTAAAAACATTAAAAAATTACTTGAAAATCTTGCAGAAGGCTACATTTGTCCATATTGCTGCCACTTGAAAGAGCCCTTTTATTTTTGTAAATAAAAAAAATGGCTATTTGAGACTGGTTCTAGATTGTTGGGGATTGAACGCAATTACAGTTAAGAGCAGATACCCATTACCATTTATCCATGAACTATTACATTGCTTTTGGGTGCTGGTATATTCTCTAAATTTGATCTTCAAGGGGCATATGATTTGGTCTAAATAAAAGTAGTTAATGAGTGAAAAATAACTCTTTGATATTGTTATGGGCATTTCAAATACTGTGCTATACCATTTGATTTGGCTAATGCAGCAGCCGTTTTTCAGCATTTAATGGATGACATTCTTTGCAAATTTTTCAATTTTTTTTGGTGGTACACATGAATGATCTATTGATTTGTTTAGCCACAGCTCCAGAACATATTGACCTTTTACATAAATTTTTGGCTGTTTGAAGAGTAATTATCTGTATACAAACTCAAAGTGTCATTTTAGAGTTACCTCAGTTGGTTTTCTTGGTTTGATTGTATCAGACATGGATATCAGTATGGATCCAAAACTGGTTGTAAAAATTGCCAACTGGCCTCTTCCAATTAATACCAAGTCTCTTCAATTATTTCTCAGTATTTTATATTTTTATCAGCAGTTTATCTTGAACTTTACCAAACTATTTATACCCTTGTTTTGTTCATTGAAAAAGGATGTAAAATATGAATGATCCAAAGAGTGCAAAGTGGTCTTTAACCAACTCAAATCAGCATTTAGTTTCCCACCCATATTGCAGCATGCTGACACTACCTAACCTTTCATTGTAGAAGTTGATGCAACTGATTTTGTTATTGGGGGTACTTTATTTCAGAGTGCTAATGGAGCATTACATCCTGTTGCTTATTATCCTAGAAGTATTGTTTGCCACAGAGATCAATTATGAAATCCATGATATGGAATTGCTTTTAACTATTGCATGTTTTTAGCAGTGGCATTACTTTCCGTTAAGTAACCCAAATTTGATTATAATCTACACCAATCACCAAAAACCTATATTTTTTATCCTTGAATAAATTCAACCAAAGAAAATTTTTTGGCTACTATCCCTTTCCAATTTCAATTTTCAAATTGTATACCAACTTGGTATAGAGAAGGAAAATCGCAATGCCTTAAGTCACCATTTTAATTATGAACTGCATGATTCCAATGAACAAGTCCAAGACCAGAATCAAGCATCATTATGAGAAGATAAATTTCTAGCAGCAGTGTTATCTGCAGAAGACTCTACTAAAGAAATATCCCTATCACTGTTAGATATGATTAAAATCACTAAGTGTTAGGAATGTAACACACAACAGAAGCACAAGAAATTTGTTACAGAATGCGTATATTATTACATCTTAAATTGTGCTGATAGAAGTGAGATAATTTCTTCAACGCAACAAAATATTGCTTACTGAAACTTGTTCTCATAATCTAAACTCGAACTTGTTCTCATAGCCTAAACTGAAACTTCAACATAGTATCAGGAGAAATATACCACAACTACAGAATAGAACTAATTCCCTAAGGGGTTAGTTCCTGACTCAATCCCAGGATGAATTATTATTGAGATTACAGAATAAGACTAGAATTCTGATTTATGATGACTGTTTCTGTCAAAATTTCTATTTACTACTGTTACAAATCCCAGATAATTATTCATGACCCACTATGCATGACTTTTGACTCATGATCCTGGTTATCTGTTACCTATTCATGCTTTATTCTGATTCATCCATATAATTCTACCTACAACTCATTAAATATCTAAAGTTCCACTCTACAATTCTTCTCCACAATTCTCAGTTTTACTTACCTAATCTGAACATCATATTCTACATGAAATATCCTACATTGGAAATAAGTTTTAAGTTAAATCCAGAATATTTGAAGTAGTAATGAAACTATATCTGTACAATTGCATGCCTTTCATGTAATTTGGTATGTTTCCTGTCGATCTTCTATTTTGCTATATCTCCTATAAAAGTATGCTTACCAGAAGCAACACGCTGTTAGAAACATGAAACACAACTAAGCACAAGAAACTGTGACAGAAATATGTGTATTTATCATGCGCTAATTGTGTTGATAGAAGTGAGCTAACTTCATCAACACAACAAAATATAAAATCCTACTAGAATCTGTGCAGCCAACTTACTTGGAATGTCATAAATGAACACTGACCGCAGCTATAGAAACTGAATTAATCCCTAAGGGAGTTAATTCGTAACACACGCTTCCATAGCATGTTAAGTAGCAGTTTCACTTTATCAATGAATATGTTTTTCACATTTTCTTTTTTGTTTGTTTTGCCTTGTGCCTGATCTCAGTATCCTGACATGTTGTATTGCTTCATTTTTCTTTTTCTTAACAATTTCATGCAATGGACATACTGTACTACCAAAACAACTTTGGACAAAGGTTACAAATTTATGTTGTAACTTGGCACTTGCAGGACATACTAGAATACAAAAGGCCTTTCAAAGCATTAAAGTAATTTTGGAAGCCCATGTGTTGTAAGGATTGTAAAGCTTGAGTAGAATTGTACAAATATATGCTAACGGGCAAAAGTGGGTCACAAGAAATCTGCAAGATAGTACCCTTACTAATTTCACTGCAACCTTGATTTCCAATGTCAATGGATTTTACTGTAGATCTTCCAAGTGTTAAAAATACGGATTCAATTTTAGTAATTATTGATAGATTTTGAAAACTGGCATATTTTATCTCATACACAAAGACTATGCCTGCACCTAAATCAATAGACAAATTCATCTATCATACTGTACAGTTACATGGACTCCTGGGTAATATAGTTTCTGACTGTGGTTCTGTAGTTATGTCCCAATTTTGAAAGTTGTTATTGAAAAATTTTGGAATTTCTCAAAGTGCATTCATGACATATCATCCACAATCTGACGGTTAGACTGAGCGGGTTAACCTATGTTTTGAGCAATGTTTGCTTGTGCATTCAGAATATAAGCATACCAATTAAAATAAAAATTTGTCTTTTGTAGAATTATGTCATAACACATAGTACCATGTAACGAGTAAAATGTCGTCATTTGAAGCTGCCTATAGATATCAGCCACCATTTGAATGGTCTACCAAATTGCTCCTATCTCATCCTCCACATTGCAAGAGTACTTTACAAAATTGCACAATAACATCAGTAAAATTTAGGAGGAACAGGAATTTTTTCAGGAAAACATGAAATGGATTACAAATCTGAAGAGGCATTTAGAACTGTTTAACATTAGAAACTGGGTATTTTTAAATTGAAGGAATATAAAAACCACATGACCCTGTTTGAAATTGGTAGAAGTTGGGACCTTCTCAAATTATTAAAAAGTTTAATTCAATTACATATTGCTTAAAACTGCCAAACAGTATGAAGAAAATTCATAACATGTTTTATATGTCATCACTTTTGTTGGACAAAAGTTTATATTCAAATAAAACTGCAGAGCCACTACTCCAATTATTATTGATAGAACTGGTGATTGATTTGGAGTCAAAATTTATTGGATGTAAAGATGGGAAATATACAATACAATTTTGAGTATCCTGAAAGGATTATTTTTCAAAAGATGATAGCTGGGAGCTGGAAGAGAACTTTCTTGTGAAGAATTGGTTAAAGAGTTCAAGCATTGTTTTCAGTCAAAGAGTCCACAGCTAGGGAAATAACTGTTGAGATTTCTGTCCTAAATCAACTAGATTTCATCAATGTTTATATTTGTAATGTTTTGCAATGTGGGTGGAAATCACTTCCAACCATGCAAGTTGTAGCTTATGGTATTGTCCTTAATATCAAGTAGTATATATTTCTAATATGTTTATCTCTTGTATTTTTGTGATTTCCTTGTGTTCATGCATTCTCTTTGCGTTTGCCTCATACTTTTTGTGTTTTGTATCTGTCAACACTTGGGTCACAACAAAAGTGTAAATTTATACTAGTCCTAACTCACATAGGACTCTTACTAATAGCACTCAACAGTATATCTTCTCATGCTGTGCTTCTAACTTTGTGTGCTTGCCTTTTCCAAGTTTTACAAACGGTTGATAGCAAAAAGTTTAGGAGCATTTGAGCGCATTGACTGACTGGTCCAAATTTTAATTGGGATCTACCATTGAGATTTTTTGTGGCTCTTGCGTTTTCAGTGTAGCTGGCATATTATTTTACCTTTGGCTATAAACAGTATGTGATAGATGCAAGGAACCCAAAAAAATTTTGATTGCTTTCTTTGTTGTGGCATAGAGCTCAAATCAGCAGTCAAACTGTATATTTGTCATGTAAAGTGTTCATGTGTTAGGACTACAATTATGCCTTAGATCTGTATGTTTTAGAATGTTCTATACTATACGTTCTGTTTCATATATTTTGGTGACTCTTCACAAATCAGCCAATGGAAAATTGTTTTATTCTTATTTAAGTGACTCTCCACAAATCAACCAATGGGAAATGTGTCTAGTCATCAATTTTAAGCTAGCCATAATTATTCTTTTACATACATACGTTTATGATTTCATTTCATTAATGAAAAAACACACAATACACATTCAAGCACACACATAGGACAAGATTTAACATAACTGCTTTCTTTTCTTTCCCTTGTTCCATGTCTTGCTGTTGATCCATCATCTTTGTCTTGTAACTTTTCCTTGTTCTATTCTCTCTTATTTAACCCTTTCTTGCATTTCAAATCCTGACATCATGCCACTGGATTTTAAATTGACTCCATCAGAGATTCTGATAATAAATATTATCAACATACAGGCATCAGCAACTTTACTAACAAGTTGTCTGAGTACAGTTCTAATGCAGTTGATTTTTGCTTTATTTTAAAAATATTCTTAGCATGTCAACTCTGAAGAAAATTGGGTCATAAGGTAAACTAGACAATAGGTCTAGACTTACTTGTATGTTTGTGTGCATCTGTTTTGATAACTCAATTACATGATTTCATTACTTGACTTTACACCGGAGGCTTCTTTCAATACCAGCTTAGTATTCCACAAATGAGTTTTAAAATCACACATATTCTTTTGTTGGATAGCTTGATGTACACTCATATTTATAGTCCTATATGTATTTCATTAATTGACATTTTTTGCTGTAATTAACTGTGTCAATATTTAAACTGTAAATTGTACATCCCTTTTATATCCAAGTATATACAATATTATATTTGCTGTAAAAATCTGTTGAAATTACAGATGATCCAATGCACAATTTTCTAATTCTAAAACTTTTTAGGTATCAAAACTTGAAAACAGTGGTCAAAAGTGTAGGTAAGATTGTAGAAAACAATAGTGGATCATGATAGACAACCAAGCCAAGTAAATGTCAAAGCTATAGCGCACTTTATGTTATAAAAGGTTTGAGAATAGTTAAAAATGTGGCATAGCCTGACATTTTGTGGTGAATACTAAAAATACTGAATCTATGGAAACCATTAAAAATCCATTAGCTAAGTAGGTAAATGATATTTAAAAAAATACATATACAATGCAGAGATATGAAAATAAGTTTCTTTACAAAAAATGCCACGTGTTCTGATGCTCATAGAATCTTGGATTTACTGTCCTTACATAGATGAGCAGGAGAATATTTTGACCCATCCAACCTGGTCTGAAGGATCTGGAGGAAAGCATACCCTGCAAATTGAATGTTAAGCAATGAATTGCTTCAACTAAGTTTTGATGAATAAAAAAGTGTTTGTTGTTGGTCAGAGAGGAATGGCTCACAGATAATTTGTAGCCAAGGACTGCAGGAAAAAACCAGTACAAGGGAACTTTGCATAGATACAGCAATGAAACAAGATTGTAAAGTCAAGTTTATTATGTATTTATTTCTCAATATTTCCGCTTGGTTGTTTTAAGATTTTAATTGTTTTTGGGGCAGTTTATTGTACTGGTAGGCTCATTAATAATTTAGCAAACCTCTCATGTGGTATTAGACAGAATCCATGGTCAACTGTAAATAGGCTTGGTTTAAAATACTGGTTGAGCACAACTAAAGTTCTTACTAATGCAGAATTTTAAACTGGACCTTACAATCAAACATGTAAAAACTTCTAACGAGAATCTTTTAAAAATAAACCATGGTTCATCATAGAATAAATTTTTTAACTTTTTCAAGTAGATATCTTTTGTTACTTTCTAAAATATTCAAGTTGTTTTAAGTGCAATAAACTGAAATGTTCCTCTATCTGTTATGCCCATTTTAAGATGGTTGATAGCTCAGGAAGCAGATAAATCATATCAATGTGGTATATGCAACTTTCCAAAAATCTTAAAATGTTCTATGCTAAATTACAATAAAAGAATTTGAGCAGAGGACAAAAACTAATATGGAATTTTAGTTGCCAGCAAAATGAGCAACAGCATCAATGAGTTTATATATATATATATATATATATCTGTATAAGAAATGAAATTGGTTTATTTAAAATATCTGCCAGGTTGAAGAAAGTCCAGGGCAGCCAGACCTTCTTGACTAGTACCGCTCTACAATACTTTGAACTACTTTAATTTAAATTTCTTGTAAGCAATGATAATATATTTGTCAGGTACAACTCTGCATCATGACATTTTATTAAATAAACACCAAACAGCTGACATGTGAGCTGTATCTAACTACTGATGCCATAAATAAATAAGCAAGATAAAAAGTTTAAAAGAGAATACGAATTTACTTTTTATTTAAAAAAGTTATCCAGAATGCTTTGCAAGAGTCTGTAAAAAAGTATCTCAAAGTGCTGGGTTACCCAGAATATCTTTTGGTAGCTTCATCAATCCTAAAAATTTTTATACTAACATTATGACACATAATTGTTCTAAGTTTAGCTAATACAACCAAGCAAGCATAGTATAAATAAAGATGATTTGAAAAATAGGGTCATCAGAGAGATAATGTGATCAATGCATATTGTAGAAAAATAAGTCATTTTTTTTATTGAATGGACATGAATTGATTAGACTCTAAAAAGCATGAACTTGTGAAATAGGAAACTGGAGCACTTTTAAAACTTTACACACCCTTTATAAAACTTCCATGCATTAATATTTCTAGTTCCAAGCAAAAGAAGTTGCAGTTCACTTTTTTTATATTGCTCATAAATAAAATTAATTTTTTAGAAGGTATGTCATGTGTCACACTTATTTCCTTGGAAATATAAGTAAAGAATATAATTTGCTACAAATCAAAGATTATCCAGTAAAAGTAACAAATGCATGAACTGCATTCAGTTTTTAGTAGTAATTGCTGCAATGTGTGTCTCAAGCTTATTGCTGGCAAGTTTATATTATCATAGTAGTCATAACAGAAAAAATAACTGATATTATTGAAAACTGAGATCTCTGGTGGTACGGTGATTATCATAGAGGCTATAACTGATAGAGTGACCATGGAAAATACAGTAGTTCTAGACAATATAAAGAGTGCGGTTATGGGTACTGCCAGGATAACAGTAATCTTAGGAATAAATGTTTAAGTTTGATTTTGTTATTGTCATTAATTTGTAATCTTGTTATTTACTTATATTTAGTTTTTGACTTATCTCAACTTGTATAAAAATAGCCAAGTTTTTGTGGGTGTTGACAAGACTTGTTCTCAGTAACACATGTTATAAATATAATATATTAGTGTTTACGTGTCTTCCAGTCTTTTGGTGATTTTTTTTTATTTTGCACTTCAGCAATTAGTGGAATCTAACAGCACTCAAGTGCCCCAGTTGTTTCATGAGGAGTACATGCTAATACTTCTGTAAATGTATATATGGCTAGGAATAGTTTTTAACACAGCTTGCTCCAGTGGAAATTTATTGCAACACAATGCCATGCTTAAATTTGAGTCCATGTCTGAAGAGTAATAGAAATTTATATATTTGCATGCTGCTCATCACTTTTTATCTACCTTAATATGATATAACATTCAGTAATACATCAAGAATTATAAAACTTTAAGAAATTAGCAGAACTTTGTGAAGTCTTGGACCACGTTCTTTCTCTAAAATCTAAATCATATGCACATAACAATTTTTAAAGTGTTGTTTTAGAGATTAAAACATATTTTTTAAATTTCACTTGCTACAGCAAAAATTCTGAAACTGAACTTGGCACAATAACTTTGTGTTAGGAATGTAACACGTAACATAAACACAAGAAACCTGTGACAGAATACGTATATTATTTGATCCTAAATTGTTAATAGAAGTGAGATAACTTCATCAACACAACAAAATATCACTGACTGAAACTTGTTCTCATAGACTAAACTAAAACTTGTTCTCATAATCAGAACTGAAGCTTCAACACAGCATTAGGAGAAAGGTACCACAGCTACAGAATAGAATTAACTCCCTAAGGAGTTAATTTCTAACTATTTACTTACAGAGTAAAAATTTATTATATTCAATTTACTGAATGTAAGTTTTAATACATTTAAAAAGTGCTTTTAACAAGAACCTTGTAAATATACTAGTTTAGTACAGTTCATTAACTGTTTTGCTAGTACAATGTACTAAATAAGTTAAGAAGTTTTTACCCTATAATGGAGCAAAATACTTGATGACATGCTGCCAGCATACTGTTAGGACTTAAACCAATGTAGTAGCACGGGTCGGAATCAAGTAACAGTTTCCAATTCTCCCAGTACCGGAACAAATTCATTGTTGTATGTTTCATTTTCATTGTAAATATTCATAATTAGTACTACATTCTTAGTAGTAGTACTAGTAGTCCGGATGTTGCATAATTCGACTTAATGCGTGCAGTTTATTTTGTATCATGCTGTTTCCGCTTTAGTGGCGGAAACAACAACATATAATATTACGTTTTCCTTGTTAGCTCTTCTTGTTTTGTGCTTAAATTCATTGGGAAGATTGAGAATTTTGTCCTTGTTTTGTGCATGTTTTTGCCTGGTTAGTCCTGGCTTTACTCCGCCAACACGTTTGGTTTTTCCGCTCCTGACACATACTCATTTCTGTAGTTCTGGCAAGCCAATAAAATATTTTTTTCCTTTTTTAATGTATTCAATGAAGCACTGCATCCAATAGCTGAAATAGAACAGAAAAAACAAGGCTGAGTCTATGATTTGCAGCATTTTATTTCAAGGACAATTTTAAATGTTTAACTTCACATAGTAGCAGTATCTGCATTCAGTGATATTTCCATGAAATATTTTGCTGTAGTGACAAAAAAATGCATAGAGAATATGGTTTTGACAAAACTGGTGTTAGGAACTAACTCCATTAGGGGTTAAATTTATTTTTGTTGCTGCAGTAAGTTTTCATTGAAGTATTTGTGATGTTCCAAGCAAATTAGTTACATGGATACCAGTAGAGTCATACTTTTTGCTGTGTTGATAAAGTTATCCTACTTCTATCAACACAAATAGTATGTGATAAATATACAAAGTTCTGTCACAGTTTCTTGTCTTTTGTGTTTTGCATTTCTAACAACTGATCTGCTTCTTGTAAGTTCTACAAACCAACATCCAAACTCTAAAAGTGAATTCATTTGGTCTGTTTGATTTGCTGTACCCTACATTGCCAATAAAGTTACTTGATATTCTTGCCCATATGGTCTTTAGGATAATTTTTTTTCCTTGCTCACTGATTTGCATGTGGTAATATCTTGGAGATTCCCTCATGCCTTCTATTTAATCTTGCAAAATGAGTCGGGAACCATCGAGTGATTTTCTTAAGCAAAAATCATGAAGGCTCAATTGAAGTGTCATTGGAAGATCAATTCTTTAATGAAGTCTATCTAGAGACTACTCAGAGCAATTAGGAAGGAGCAAATGTTTAAAGACCTAATGGGAAGAGTCCATGTAAAACATTTTAGCAGCTTGGAAACTAGTTTGCATCCTGTACTCAAGCACGACGTAATTCACCGCAGGCTTAGCATCTTTAGTGCAAAATACGCATTAGGTAGATACAATTTTTATCCCTCACTACGAGCATGACAAATAGTATGCAGTTACGATGGTTTAGGTCTTGGATCAGCCAACTTATCCTGATGTATGCCTGTTAGCGACCTGGTTATTTGCTCAAGTTATACTGTGATCATGCGGCTCATAAGCGGTAATGATGCAAGGACTTCAAGGTATTTCATCATTCGAAAAAATGTTATTTTACCAGGATATTTCTGCCCTATATTAGGAAATGTACTACAATAACATTAAGTACTGCAATAAATAATAATACATGTATACCATAAACCAGTCTGTTCTATAAGACATACGCAAGCATTTCTTAATGTTCATTCCTGAAGTTTTAACATTTCATCCTATTTTTCCACTCTTGAAACTTTTAACTCAAAATATTTTTCAAGAGTTCAATAGTCAGTTTAATAACTTGGCAAAATATTTCTTAAATGTTTAAAAATTTGCTTTAACAAATTTGGCAATAATGCAATTCATTATAACCAAGACACCTTAGCGAACCAGCATCTGTTCAATGTTGTTATATCAATTAAGCCAGTTTTAATGCATTCTTAAATTTGGACTGCAATAATTTTTCTACTTAAAAATTAATTATTCTTTCCGAATTTCAAAATTGTTATCACTGAGCAGAACCTTCCGGTTTACTAGAGTCTTGCAAAAACTCAAAAAGAATTAAACGACAATACTATTAGGCATTTTAAATTCAAAATGACAGCAAGAAAAAGAACAACAAAAATTGCATTTATTTCTCAATTTTGCAAGTTCTATGTGTCCTCTAATTTTTCGGCTATTCATTTTTCTTCTGCTTCTTGTTTCTCTTTTTCTTACCTGACATTGGAACAGGTCCATTTCCAGCCTACAGCAATGAAGACATAATATGAGAATGGATCTGAACAAAATTTCATTTGATATAAGGCTGCCAATAAATATCATGTAATACGAAAATTTTAGAAGAGATTCAAGTGCAATAAAGCTTATCTATGCTTGAGTAGAATATATACTTATTTTTAAGAAATATACTTTACAAAAATAAACTATTTTCCAAAAACTAAACCATAAACCTCACTTTCCTCAGGCAACTTTCCGAATAGATAGCCCTCTTTTTCGAAAATTTAACAATGAAGTAATTTTTAAGCAAATTTAAACCAATTGTCTGGAATGCAAATGACAAATCATCACTATAAAAATATGGCTTAAATAGTGAGCGAAAATAGCCTTCAACCTGAGCTCCACATTAATAAAAAAAATAAACTTGCCTGTTCGACAGCAGGCTTGGATTCAATGGGAATTGGACGTTTTACACCTGTCTGTTCAGGAACTAGCTTAGACTCACTGGTAGGAATCGAATGCTTTGCAGGAATCGGCTTTACAGCTTTAACTTTCTAAAACATATTACAAAATATTCTTCTTGTATTAACTATAAAAAGTAATCCTCTAGTAGAACGAATCCGTAGGGGTCATCTAATAATGGACTTGGCACCATTTGAATTTTGAATATAAGTTATAAGTAAAAATTCATTAAAAGCGATTCCGTTATATCCAAAGTTTATTGTAAGATTCTGTGCATCAAAATAAGTCTCATTTATTTTTACCATTACATCATTTTGCTTTTCTGCTTTCAGTGCAGGCGACACACTTGTAGCGACAGGAAGGTTTACCTTAACAGGTTTTCCTTTTACTTGTTTATCATTTGGTTTTGTATTTGTTACAGCAACGGTCTCAGCAGGCTTTGCAACTTCCGAGGCCTCTATCTATAGAGAATATAATAAAGATTCTTACTGTCTTTCCTGCTCATAAGAGTGATACATAAGCCAGAGCAATGTACAAAATTACCATCAATATGTGAAAATCCAGCATTCAGTGTATCTTTTAACTTAAAAAATGAAAATAATTCAATTATTTTCTTTCGCTTGATTTTCACACAAACTCGAGAATTTAGTAGTTTCCTTGAGTCTCATGTATTGAGCATTATTAAATTGGTTTAATATCTATTTCGAAAGATTTTTAGAGGCTAAGGTACAACAATCAGACACTCTCAAGTTGGGTTAGGCCTAGAAAATGATATCGGGCAGAGTTTGAGCAATTTTCATTAAAAATATTTAGTGTTGCAGCAGTCATTATACATCCACTGATGTTTTACACATTTCGTGAGAGAGCACATTGATCGGATAAAGATAATATTATAATGCTGTTCATCAGAGTTTAAACTGCTCAAGACGAGAAGCAGGATTTCTAATGGTTCAAGGCAACTTCATTCTTCATGCCAACATAGAGCAAACTTTTTTCTATGCACCATTGACTTGCATATTAAAACATTTCACGCTACATAACTAAATTTTTTTGAAATTAGTGGCTAATTCATAAATTTCATGAACTAGATTCAAGAGATAGAAGATTAACATACCTTTTCCACAACTTGCTTTGCAGGGCGATTATTTTTCTTGGGAACAGCAATTTTTGTGTTCTCTTTTATTGCTATTGGCTCTGGCTTCAGATTAGATGCAGCATGTTTTTCAACTTCTTCGCTCTCTGATTCTTCCTCTTCTGCCAAAGATCCCGATTCCTAGCGTAGACATGTAACATTATCTCAATATGTAATACATTATCCACAGTTATTCAGTATTTTTTTACTTTCAAATGATCTACAATATCAAGTTCTTCATCAAAATCGTCATCGTCATCATCGTCCAAGAAAAGCTGTGTGTACCCAGACAGAAATACTTTGGCACCTTTTGGACCGCCAGAAATAGAGAATTCCATTTTTTCTTCAGCAGGAACGAGAAATGAAAGAGAAACATTCTCGCAAATCTACAAATGACAGATAAATTTTATTCCCATGAGATTAAATCATTCACTGAAGGCGCAGCATTTTATACCATTGGACGCAGCACGCACACAGCAAATTTAAGCTGCTCTGAATCTTCGTTATCAGTGCTGGCCCAAACTGTACATGCTGAATTGCTATCAGCTTTAGCTCCACCGGCCAAGACAAGTACCGCCTTAGGGAAAGAGGTCGATTGTATAAATGATACTTAGAAGAACGATAAAAACGGGCAGATTGACAAGCCAATTTAGAACCAAATGACTTATTTCACCACCTGCTTCACAGTCAGACTAGAATAATCTGCAGCATCGGCGTTAACAGATTTTCCGTTTTCCAACTCGCATGCTATGATAGTAGAAGGAAGCTAAGGTAATGAAAAATAAGACAGATCCGATCGCTCTATAGAATTCTACTTACACCATAGCACAAAGTTATCCATCGCTATATCAACAAGTTTGACTTATAAATTGTTTTCTTGCAACAATTTGAATGGACTTGAGGATTTTGAATACTAAGGTACCCTCAAATATGGGACTACAATATAAATTTTAGGGATTAAAAATTGTATTAAAAATATCAACTGCAGCACCGTCCATTACCGCCACATTACTTTTAAGTGAAGTATGTTGTACGGAAAAAGGCTTCTACTGGTTGCAATAGTCGCAATATGCGTGCTGCGAAATACACAGATCGCAGGGACTTCAAGAGCGAAAATTAAAGAGTCAAGCAGTTCAACCTCACATTCCAAAAAGAGTGGAAATTTGGATAAAATAGGTTTGCATCATTAACAATATAGAATTGCCAGTGAATAAGCTTATATTCTCCCCAACACAACAGAAATTTAGCAAGCATTTTGCTACCGAATCGGTACATATTTTGTTATGATCGCTATATCGCGTGACACAAGTTTATTGCTCAGTACTCGTATTCAAGAATGTTGCTGAGACGGCTGATTTACTATTGTTATTGAAATTTGAAAAATAATATGAGAATCATCGAATGTTAATTATTTATTGCATTTAGGTAACAAACATACATCGTCATCACGTTCTTCCAGAGTTACTTCACGTCGATCGCATGACAATGATTATGATGAATATGAGGATGAAAACGGGCTCTATGATGAATCCGAAAATGTGAGAAGCAGAGGAAAACGAAGTGGTTACGGTAAAGGTGCTCTTGTCCCTGTGCGAAGAGTAGTTAAAGGGAGAGGGAGGCAACCTCCAAAACCTAGGTAATAAATATATCTTTAAAAGTATATAATTTTGTAGATATTCAGTGCTTTGTCAGTTTGTCAATCAAATTTTTCTGATCTAGAATTTTAGAACGCAATTGTTTACGTAAAATAATTCTGAATGATGCAGTCTAAAATCTATAGTATAGTTTTGCATTATATTTCGGTGAAATTTTTTGTGTTTTTGTGACCTGAAAGAATCGGAAACGATATTATCTCTATAAATAATTATTTTCAGCGGCATATGCTGTGGAGAATTTATTGTTCTATTCGATGATAATCAAAAAACTTTGACTTACTGGATTGAATATGCCAAAACCTCAATACAAAATCAATGAAATAGGTTAACTTATCGTCTTAACAGAAAATTTATCTTAAATTAGTAGATTGAAAATCACTCTTTGTGAACAGTTCAATTCGAACATTGAATGAATCATTTCTAAACATGTCTTACTTTGGTAAACAAAGTCTTTTGGCGGGAATTGCATCATCTATGATATCAAAAGCTGCAGTAATGCAGCAAGTATCTCGCGGTAAGGCTATGGAGTGGCGTAAAATTGTGAAAGGGAAAGTTTCTAGTCAATTTGAAAAGTTTATGTTACAGCTTACATGGCCCGACGATTCACCTGTCGATGCAGTATACACAGCTGTAAGTCAATTTTTATCATTAAAAAAATTGTTTACTTGAGCCAAGAGATGTTGAACCGCTCAGAAATTATTCTGAAATATGACCTTTCAAAATAAGTGAACTAATTATGAATTGAAAAGTCATGAAAGCATGTTCAAACCTTTTCAAAGTCTTTTGATGTTTTTAATCGTAACCATGTATTTCTAGTTCTAATAACTACTCATTTCTTCAACATCCCTTTTTACATCAGTATTTTCTATTTGGAACTTTTACGAGGTCCTCTAGAGCAAACATGTACTAAAACTTAATGTGGTAAGATTAAAAAAAATTAATGCATTTTATTCACGAATGAACAAAAGATAGAATTATTTGACATGTTTGTGATGGTTAATATTTGGTAATTTTATCTGTGAAATATTCGTTTCTATAAAAATTAAAAAAATGGGATATTTTTGCAGTATAAGACCCGATCAATATTTTATCGTGATGAAACTAAAGTTTTTATTCCGCATGTATGATATTTTAGAAAACTTTTAGTAGAACGTGATAAAAGAGAGCCAACATAAACTAGATCATTTTTGGGATGTAAGAATTTTGGAAGGATTTGAAAATTTTATAGTAGAGTTTTATCCCAGAGTAAATTTTTGATAGATTTGTTGAGAGGTACTTGACAAATATACATATGAATTTCCATAGAATTTGCAGAAAATAAATTTATGAACTCAATGATTATTTGAACTTGGTGAGATATATCCGATTTTATGTTGTCGAAGTCTAGCTCTATACTGCATATAGAAATTTTAACCTTTTACATTTATCGTCTATTGAATTCAATGCAGAAATTGTGCATTAACTAAGACTATGATGATTTATTTAAATGGAAAAGTATGCTCTTATTGAATTGCTAAAATCCCATTGGTTTGTGTCGGTTGGTTGAGTATAAAATATTTGTATCATTTTAGGATATGATGCATTATTTAGACACAGCTGATGATTATCCAGATGAAATGGCTCCTACTAATCCCTATAGAAGAACTCTGAGAAAATTGTGGGCACGTATGAGTGAAAAAGATCATAGGTAATAACATAAGCACCTATTATATAAATATATATATATATATTTATTTTTGATATTTTTGCTTGAATTACAAAGCGCATAATTTTGTTTGATAAATGAAAAGTTATTTTTTTTAATTTTTCCGACTAAGTCCAGAATGTCAAAATTAATTCAGAATATGAACTTGGCCAAATTTTAACCGACCGGACTGAAATAACTAATACTATAAATTTTCGCTTAAGACGAATAAGCGAAATATCATATGATGTTAAACTCAGCGTCAGATATATTCAAAGTTGCACTGTATGCAGATGTTGAAAATGCTGTGTTTTTGCTTTTCAGGACAGTGCTTAAGTCTTTAATGTTGATCCATCATATGGCTGTTGACTTAGGACCTGATGCATCTGCACGTATACGTAAACATATTTTGAGAATGCGGAAAGAGGTTTGTTTTTTTTACTTTCATAGTGTAATTAATATCCAATACAATTTACTATTCCTTAGAGTTCAGTATGTTTCATAATATATCATATGTATTCATGTGAATCATGAACATATGGAACGTAAACTGAGTGTTGAACTGCGAACTGACAAAAAAGAATCAATTTATGCATTGAATTGGCGGCTTGCAACTATAAATTAGGATATCTGTAATTTCTTATGGTTGATATTAGTTTCTTGTCCACCAAATTTTCCTTGTGCATTTGTCCAATGCCTCCTATAGACCAATAATAACAACAAAATACTTTAATTTTAATTTTCAAGTTGGAATAGTTTTTGGGGGGTAGTTAATGAAGCTTATTCATTTGTGAACCTTTCGTCATATTTATATCCGCATCATTATTGGCTACAATGAATAAGTAAATCGTAAAGGGGTATTACTGTTTCATAGCTTATTAATGAATTAAATCAAAGGCATCTTAATCAGTTAAAATAATAACTTTTGCTCATCATATTATGCTTACTTAAATTGATAACCGATAAATTCGATTGCGGGAAACTTACATTTGTAGTGTATGATTTTGCTTGTTTTTATACTAGAAGCATTTGAATTCCTTCATTCAAACTGATTGTATAAAAACTTTATTTGAATCTGTATTTAAAATAGTTTCGTTTTTTTTATTGGTTTTATTGCAGCTCAATACGAAGAAACAAAGTGAGGTTAGTCTATTTTTTTCGTCCAAAAGCTTAACAGCACCCTAATTTTTGCATTTTTCGTCTTATAAAATGAAGACATCATAAAACATATAATTTATGAGATGTTAATATTTGAAACCAATCAAACTTTCTCTCAAGTTTCTTACATAATTAACTATAGTCAAATAATTGCTTAAATAGATATTTACTGTTGTTTTTAACTTTAAAATGATATCACTGAATAGATGCAGTTCATATATTCTAGAACAACATGAGTCTAAATGTGGCATTTTTTTTGTCTTGATGCTTGGGTATTTTTTAATAGATATATAGTTTTGGCAAGTGAAATTGTTTTTATAAACTTTAAAATTTATAGCAAATGTGGACTATAGATTTTATCCTGAATTTTTGATATAAAATATGGTTGTATGTTAATGATAATTTAGTTTTATGATAGAATTGCTGTAAAAAATCTTTGAATTCTGTTTTTTTTCCGCAATGTAATGAATTGATGACTAGTTTTGGTTGCATATTTCAGACGTATTTCCAGCTAGCTCGGATAGTGGAAGTAAGTGCTGTTGGCGAACCATTTATCCCATTTATAAAGGTCAGTCATATAGCATAGTCGGGAAAAGCATTGAAAAGACCATGAAATTATTTTAAACTTTTTAGCCTTTCAGAATTTATTCTGAAATTTCGAATTTCCAATTTTTCTCTCGTTAGTGATTCATTTATAGTTCCTAAAATTCTTTATTTAATTCAGCATATCTGGGACTGATGACGGGTAGTGCACAACTGAATAAATGAATACATATCATTCGGATAGAAAATTGGTTGATAGCAGCTGAATAAGTTATGCCATCAGCGGTTTTTCAAGAGTGGAAAAAGCTCTTTTATATTTGATTAACCCAACATGTACAATAGGATGACTTAAAATATGCATTAAACTTGGATATGAAGAATTTTTAATTATAACGAATAAAATAAAAATCAGAATGTGTCAAGTTCTGCTTCAAATTTTTGAATGTAGCGAATTTCAAATATAATGTATTAATCCGGCGGTCGTGTCTGTTGCTCAGACAAAGATTAGTATACTACTAAATTTATAAATTTGCCCAGGTAAATGAAGAAGGATATAAATTGGCTAGAAAAATTCACAAAAGCTCAATATAAATTTCCGAAATGTACTGTCGTAATGTTTTCATTATTCTAAGATTGATTGCTTATATTGTTAGCATATGCAGATGCAGTCCTATTCGATATGAATCATTCGTATTATCCTGCTGGGAATCCTATTCGGGGCCTCTTACATTTATCCACATTTACTGCAATATTATTTAGTAGATGGATACAAAACTATTTGTTGGAAATCCATAAATATTTGTCCTAGTAACAGATATAATTTATAGTTATATTCATATTTAAGTACTTCAGCATGTGCATATGCTGTCATAGGCATATGCGAGCTATGCGTTTAAGCGCGTGACTGCATTCCAAGGGGGCTCAAAGGCTGCTTTACGGACGCTAAAAGGAAAAAAGACCAGCGAAGAGAGTGCTGTAAATTTGCTTAAAACTCTAGATTTCCTAATTATGCAAGGAGTCAATGTTAAGGTAAAAAATTTAGCATGCTGACTTTAATTAATTTCCATTTATAAAAAAGACGTAAATATTATATCTTGGAAAGAATTAATGCCTAGATGATATTGTTAGAAATTTCTTCTTAAATATGGTGTTACATTTTTTGTAATTATTCTGAAATTTCAACATTGAATAAGACTAGATCAATATGAGCTGAAAAGTTGACAAAGTACGTTTTCATCCCTTTAGAGCTTCTCTTGTGAGTCATTTGTTCTCCCTTTTGTTTAGATAGTTTATCCTATCCTAAGCTAGTATTACTAGTATGCATTCTAGTAATGGAAATATACTAGAAATCTATGAAATGATCCTTTCCTACCAACCAAATTTATTTCGTATCACCTTTTAAGGTGGACAGAAAGGAGCAGTTGACAGATCTAACCAAATCGGCATTACAACTCACTGCTACAGACCTGTGTGATCTGTGGCGACTATACTCGAATGGTATGGAAAGACTTATCAACTCAGAGTTTGCTGTGGTGAAAGGTTCAAATGAGGCAAAACTTGAATGTGTGGAAAGGTCCGTGTTATATATATATTTATTCTATCTGAAAATTGGACACCCGTGAAATTTCATTCTATTAACATTGATTAGAAACTGAACAAAGCAATTCATCATGATTCGTAATAAATACCGAAAGTTCAATTTGGTCGTTTCTGATTGGCTGCACTATTTTAAATTTTAGTGTATTGTATTTGGTTCATAGTGTATTTTGTAAACCATGGCTATTCCATTCAAATACAAAATTTTGAATGTTATTGTATTTCAGTCATATTACAGTAAAATTTGAATAACAAAATTCACTAACAAATTTTCAGTTGTATGCATATATATATATATGTAACAAATAGGTGAAACATCATATTGCGTCAAGTTGAGTTTCAAACTTACGGTTATAATGATGAGTTCATTCGGTAGTCCTTACAGATTTATAACGTAAGTTTATTGTATGTGCCGAATTCGTCCAGTTGAGTAAGCACTTATTTTGAGATTATGATGTGCAGCATAATCTCGTTTCAAGCTAAGAGATTTGACAAAAAGGATTATCTTTAGTGATTGATTTTTTCATTTTCACTATGAAAGGATTTTTGGAAAAGTCATCATCTGAATAGGTAAATTTAACACTATTGCTTGAATAGCGATTTTCTCCTAATGCATCCATTAGTATCGTAAAGTATCCAAAAGCTTTTCAATTGCTTCTTGTTCATAAATTCATTTATGAGATTTCCACTATTGTAGTTAATTTTAATTGCATATAGATCTTGTGTTTCATTCAAATGTTCATTTACATAGATATGCTGATGTCCAAAAAGCTCTCTATGGACATTTGCAGTTATGTCGAAAAATGAAGCTAATACGAGATTTGTCAAAATTTGAAGACAATCAGGTATACATTGAAACACTAATTAAATACGTACTTTTCTTTATTGAAATATAAATTGAATTGTACCTTGAATTAGATTAATGAAGAATCATTGGCGGATGCAATCAAATCATCTGAAACTTCGCCAAAAACATCAAAACCTCCTGTATCATTTAAGACTTCTATCAAGAGTGCATCGACTGTTACAGACACTGAAAAGAGAACGATTGAGACTTCAGTAGATAGCGATGATGATTATGATAATGAGGATGAGGTTGAGGAAGAAGATTATGATGCCGAAGTGGAAAAGTCTGAGGAGGATAGTGATGTTGATGATGAGAGCGATAAGGATGAGTCCGATCAGTATGAAGATGAGTATGAATACAGTGAAGATGAATAGAAAAAACTAAATACAGTATCATATCTGTTTACATTTTTATCGGAATAAAATATAAATTGAATTACAAATGATATTCTGTATACTGATGCGTTAGTTGCACCAAAAATTATCGCTTAATTGAATTACAAATGATATTCCGTATACTAATGCGTTAGTTGCACCAAAAATTATCGCTTAATTGAATTAGAAATATCTATATGCTCCACCAACCCAGTGAAAAGAGTCAATCGAGTGGTAAAGCTTTCAAATAATAGTATATTATTCATTAGGTCATCAATATGTGGAATATCAACTTTGCATAAAATAAGGGATATTTTAAAAGTATTGCCAAAAGAATCTTCGAACGAATATTTTCACTGTAGAGTAAGGGCAATAATCACACATGTCTGCAGTGTAGCAAGGAAGCAGTCACAAGGAGGTGAATAGTGCGAAGAATAAAGAAATACGATGAAAACTTTGATATGCCCCTTATGAAATATAAATTGTTAGTTGGTTTTACTCGTGAACCTAAAATAACCTGGCAAAGATGCCAAAGAAAGACATATTTATGGATATGCTTGGAAAAAGACAAAAAATTGACCTTTCAAATGATAAAATAGACCAAAAAATAGCCATTTTGAATTTAAAAGGCCTAATTGATTTTTCATCTGCATCTCTTTATACCTATCATTTTTTAAGTATCTTTCGGCATAATATTATCCTGCACAGAGTACTTTTGTCTTCAAGAATCAAGGTACAAAATTGACAATATTTACAGCAAAGGATACTTTTATCTGTTTCACAATTATGAAATTAGGCGTTTGATATGAGATTCGAGCTCAGTTGTGGACTAGTACATACCACTTTATACATTTTGTTGGATAGAAAATTGTGGATGACAGCATCAAAAGTGATGCAGTCTGTAATACAAAATTAGAGCTGTCATTTATTTTAATGTTGCTGCAGTAAGTTGTTTGATCAACAATTTTTTAAATATTTTATCAATGAAGACAATCTTGTAGCAGTAACTCACTGGGAAAAAGATGCAGTTGTCACAGGAGAAATGATGTAAGGATATTTTAGATGCAGTGAAGCAAAAGTATTAACTCTTAAGTAATGTTTGCGCTAGCAATGCTAATGTTTTTTCTTCTTAGCAATGCTGAAATGAAGTCTAGTAAATGTCATTTAACAAAAATGTAGTCTGACAATGTCATTTGAAACTATATGTCAGGCACATGCCAAGCAAAGACGAGAAATAGAATCAACGGTTAGACACTTGCAAAGGCTTATCCAATGCGGAACAAAGACAAGAGATTAATACTAGGTAATTAGGCAACAAGAGATTAAGCACAGAAATGTGTACTTTATTATAGATGTTTTCGACACTGAGCATTGAAAATAAAATGTAGCATCAACAACCGGCTAATACCAGACATATGTAATCAGCATTTACCAAACTACAAAATAATATATATATACACTTGAATCTCTAGTACGAATCCTTAAGAATTGTCAATACAAATGAACTATGCATCAGTCATGTATGCGCAACTATAACTGGTCAGGTCCTAACACTATATTTGTTACTCATGATGTTGCTATGATTTGAAATGAAACATTGAATCAATCTGCCAAAATAGTTTCACTGAATTAGAATCTGAATCAGTTGAGGGATATTTGAAAGATATATGACAAACAATTCTTAACAGTTTCATGCTGCAAATGTGGGATAAATATAAACATAATGAACTTCATTATTTTTTAACCTCAAACTTTTATGTTGCCGTGTAAATATTCAGGTGTTATTGTACTTTACCTTTCATCAGTTCAGAATTTTTACATCTTGAATCACGTAATAAAACACTGTTGACAATAATTTAGAAGTTTAGCCCTCTAATGTATCTAATACTAGTTCTGTGACACCACTAAAATAGAGATAATGCTAAGTAATATTTGTGCACTTCTAATCGAACATGCTCTTGCAGGAACTATTGATGACCTGGTCTTTTAATTTTAATTTCATTTTAAAGAGGCAACTACAAAAACAGAAAATAGTAATAATTGAAATGATTGGTGCGAATTTAGTACTAATTTATAGGTAGTAAACTGGTATCAAAGTACAGCAGTTAACTACCACTTTTAATAATGATAAAATAGAATACTTAAAGTAACTTAATGCTATAGCAATCAAAATTTCGCTTCAGATTCAAGAGTAAATCGCAATCTCCTTTCGGAATGCTAAGCAGTTTCGTTCCATTCAAATAACGATATCTTCCTTGCTTTCTCAGAAAATCAGCTTTTATTCTTGATATCTTAATCTCATTGCTTGAAATAGCTCTGGACGATGACAACATATTGGAAAAGTCAGTCCAAGCACTTTTGCAAGGTAATTATCAGGAAGAGTGTTTATGTCGATAAGGAATTCGTAACTTATGCGCTCGATTACTTTCTTGATGGCAGCTTTGCAATGTCTGGATGTCCGATAATAAGTTTTCAATACGTCACCATGAGCAAGGAAAAAAGCACCAAGATCTTATCCGTGAAACTGATAAACAAAAAAGAGACTCCAAAATAAAAGAATCACAGGTATTTTAATGTCCCTCTAGTCTTTAGAATCTAGAGATGGTGCTCAAGTGAGCTTCTGATCAACCGCCCATTTTTTTCTAACTAGCGCTACAAATTTCAATTGCATTGCTAAACAGGATGAGAGATTACTTCGAGACGAGTTGAAAAATATGGAACGCCAAGCTTCTGCAGTACAACTCTCTGATGCACAGTACTTTCAAAACTCATCATTACAAGATAAAGCAGAAAGTTACAAATTTGTCCCGCCTCCTCCTCCCCCTACAACACAAACTAAAGAAAAATACGTATTGGAGGAGGATGATATAGTGAATCCAGAAGAAGAAGATAGCGGGGTTTATCAGGTTTGTCCTAAACTTTTTCATATATATTTTTTCCAATAGCCATATTTTTGTGCTGGACCAAATTTTGAGCATATTATCATTAGAAAATTTAGTGCAGTATGTTAAAGTATAAATTTAATCATATATTACAAGGAATTTCACACACAGAAACTTGGATATTCATTGCAGTTTTTCTTAAGATTTTAAACTGCATTTTAATTGTCGATATTTAAATTATTATATTAATTTAAATACCTTATATAATATTTCAACTTTTTTATTGTTCCTCTAATAAAGGCATAAATTTGCTATATTAGGTTGGAGATCATTGGTATTTAGATGGCAAGAAACATGAAGACAAGCTTGTGCAAAATGCAAATTGTCAAATTTTCATTGAGGGAGGAATTTCTAGTGGACAAGGAGAAATTGAAGAGGTAAATTATGTAAATCTTTTACCGTAGTTTTCATTAGTATAATTTGATACAGGTAACACTTTGAATCAGTGCATTGCAATCAAAGTTAAATCAATCACTATAGAAGCAATTAAATGTAATAATCAAGTCTTCTTATGTTTCATCATCGTGTTTTTGACCTCTTGATGTTGGTTTTATTTTATTGTTTAGTTTTTAAATCACTTATATTTATTACAGCATACAATCTGAAAATCGTAGAAGTCTTGATACTTAATTTTCGGTTTATGATAGAGTAAAGAACCCTCATTTTATATTGAGCGAAATCATATAAACTCAATTGATTTCTATAGCAATTAGATACATTCTTAATGCTTAATAGAGCCGTTCATAGCTTATATTAAGCTATTATCAGTATCCTTTGTCAGTTACACTATAAAACCAAATCTGAATGTCGCAACCAACAAACGTTATAATAATAATTGAGTACATCGTCTACAAAATAGACCAATTATTCATGCAACCAATAAGAAGGTTTATAAAACTTGTTCTCTGCAATTCCTTAATCTTTTTTAGATATCCAATGAATCAGTACAACCCATCTCATTGTACGGTAACCGTTACACATTACATCATAAAAATGATTATATGTTGAATCAGATGAATGATGCACTTTTCTGCATTCATAGATAAGCAGGAAAGGGATTTGACACGTCAGCTGCATATATTGGGATGCTGTTAGAATGCATATATATCCGCAATTCCTACAAAATTCAATTATGTATTTCCGACACAACTTTAGCTTTCTAAAGATGTCGAACCAAAATCAATCAAATTCTTTTGTACGCATAGATTATTGTGATAAAATTATAATGAAATGCATTTTTCACAAATAGATATTTGTATTATATACATACGTAATATCTTTTTTCGATTATTTTTAATTGTAGTTTTGTTTGGATATTGTTATAGTGGATCGATGGTTTAATCCTCGAGGTCAGCTTCATTTCTGTTCCAAATACTAATTTAAAACTTCGGCGACACACAATTGCATACTTTGTTCCCGGTGCTGAAACAGAAACTGTCGTAAAGGATGTCTCAAGCGATAAACTTCGATTATTGAAAAGTAAAACAGAGGAAAAAGCTATTATCCAGAAGGCATCTATTTCAATGGATGAAAATACAGGAATCGGACAATGGCAAACGGTTAGTATGACAAATTCTTTTGCTGAATATAAGTTTATATCGCATGTTTTTTTCATTTCTATAAAAAAATTAGCTTCATAATGCGTATTAAAATGATTTTTTTGCTTAAAATCATCTTTCAGGGATGATCGTTTGATCCATGTATAAATTATACATTTTGAAAGATTTTGAATTCTATTATACTACTGAGTGAACTATAGCGAAATTGACTGTTTCGAAGGAAAAAATTTAGCGTTTTGGTTAAAGGATCATTTGATGTCTCGTTATATGCGTGCCACTCAAAATGAGTAAAAACTTTATATTTGGAATGAACAAACCATATAATTGAGAAAAATGAATTTTTTTTTCATTTTGATTTATAGGTTTCGATTAAAAAAGTAACCCACGAGGAAGCTGAAAAACAGCGCAAATCATTAGAAGCAAAACAAGTGAGCCATCAAAGTTATTTATTATAATCTGCATTTGAATATATTTTTAAAAAAGTTATTTTCTGTTCATCATGGGCAGCCTAACCTCTACATTATTGGATTTATTTGTGCACTTTTACATTTGAAATCTTTGAATTTCAAATCTTCAAAGGAATATCTGCAGTTAAACTCCTTTGTTCAGATAATTCCTTTACGTAATATTGTTATATAAAATAAAGATTTTTCTATATTTTCAAATACAGATAGCTAAAGAAATGAGAAATGCAACAGCGAAAGCTAAGTTAGAAAGAGAGAAGCAACTTGAAGAAGATCTAAATGCTGATGATGCTTTAGGATCATCATATGCTTTACACCATATTACTGGAATGTATAAAGGTGTCGATTTGAGGAATATTGATAGTAATACAGTCAGCAGCAATGGTAAGCAACGCTGCTACTGTTTCATGAAAATTAAAATTGATATTCAATAAATCGATGGTGCACTAAAGGATATATACTATTACTTGATAGGCAAACATCTCCACTGGCACTGTTTGCCAGTGCATTTTGATATCTCTTATCCAATACATTTTCGATTAACTGACAGTTTTTGGTGTAACCAATGGTGTCAATTTTTCGAATGTTCACTTTATTTATATCAACTTAATGCAATAGAATTAATCCTGTTATTTTACAAAGAATTAACTAATAATATCTTTATTATTTAATATATCTTTAACTAATATTGCCTGTTCAGTCCTGATTTGACGAAAATGGCTTTTTTTCTTTTCTGTCTTAGTTGTTAATCATTGATAGCTAGTACTGGTGCAATCAATAGTGGCCACCGGATTCTTATGTTAGTTGATTTCTTCAAGTAATCATTAAATAACCAATTCGAAAATACATAATATTACAGTTTACTTCTGAGATAACGAATAAACGAAAAAGTCGTATTGTGTCCGTTCAGCAGCTATATTTAAACTCAGATAGAGCAATTTGATTATGCGATCCCCACAAATTCATTATGACCAATGTGAATTTCTTCACACCCAAAAGTTAAAATATATATCAAGCAAAAAACAGTTTTTAAGTTACATTTTTTGAAATTTTCTGTCCTATTACAATTGATTATTGTGGTCTGTGCAGCAAAAACACTAATTTTTTATTACATTATTATAATTAATTACACCTCTATTCAAGAAATTTATCAAGTGATGTTAGTCGGAATCCTTTTCGGCTTACTTGGAAGCACCCTCTCACTTTAGAACGATTGAAATTGCAACACTTGATTGAGCTATAACTCTTCTAAGAACAATTTTTTTTTATTTTCACTTGTCTTTAGTAGTATAGAGTAAACTTTGTGGATGTAATAAATCTGCCAGATGGAACAAATTAATTTGTTATATCCAAAAATCTGAAGCTGAACTTGAAACAATTTGTTATGATTGAAATTTTCTTTAAGACCCGCTAAAGAATTCGTGAACTAATATTGAGACCCATTTATATTACAGTTCATCATACAGTTCATTTGATATCAATTTTTCTGTAAACATTTCAAGTATGACCAACTTACCATTGCGCTTTATTTATGTCTGCTTTCACCTTTTTCCCCTATTTGATAGTTATTGTGGGCGATCGTCAAGAAGGCGAATCTGTTGATATTGGGTTCAAGAAACGAAAAGGCACCACTTTAAATAAAGATAGGTTTAGACGGAAACATGCTGATGAGGATGAACATAATATATAAAATGAAGACTAGCTTGGTTGCAGAAATTTTTAAATTCAAATGTTTCATGTTTAAATAACCATTAATTAGATTTGCACAAAACTTTTCCATTTCATCCATACAAAAAATTTCAATTTATTTGCTGACAAAAATACTAAGTGCAACAGTAGGGGATAGTTTCAAATAGTTCTAAACGAATTAGTTTATATTCTATCACAAAATCTCGTTTTTTGTTGCTAAATTGTATATTGCGAAAGGTTGCAAACTATCAATTAGTAATGAATATATTTTAATGGTACAACAATTTATTACTGGTGATGTGTACAGCATGAGCAGTATTCAGCGGTATCATATTTAAATTGCAAATATTAATAGGCTATCTGAATTTAACTTTATCTATGTATGCCACTAAACTGTTAGTGAATCTTTATTAGACAAATTAGTCTAAGAGTATTTGTAGCTATTTCACCACAGTCCTTGTGTTTTTCTAGTTTTATATCCCTCAAAAATACTAACTTTGAAGGGTCAAATACAACAAAATATGTTTTCATTTTCTTTTCGATTCGTTGTGAGGAATAAGTTAGCCTAATGAGTTTCTATAGTAAACTTTCTTGATCTACATGACTATCCAGTTTTAATATTTATTCCTGCATCCACAAATTTGACTGCTGATATCAGTTTTAACTGGGTCTGTTTATTATAAGCAATGTTAGTGTACTGCTAGCAGTCTTCTAACTTCTGCATATGAACCATGTTAATGTGCATTAAATATTAAAAGCCACACAATTATTTTTCAATTATTGGTTTATCTTCCACAAAAAATGTTTAAATCCTATGTTTTTATTATTTATCGATTCGGTAATATGCAATGCTGCATGAACTAAGGTACTTGGTGCAATAACATAATTTCAATAGCTCAGATTCCAATAAGAAGGAACCTAAATTAATGTAAGTGTTAAGATAAAGGAAGAATATAGGGAGGGTGCCAAAAAGTTACTATTGCGGCATTGCAACAAAAAGCAAAGATGAAAAGAGGATGAAACAAATATATTAATATGAAGAATGTAGACCGACAGCTACAATATCTCAGCAATGGTGCTAAGAAAATCAGCGTGCTACACGTATCACAATACTGTAGAGGAGTAACAAAGAAAGTGCTGCAAAAGTATTTCATGCAGACCACATGAGGGTTATCTCAGGGCTGCAAAAAATCCTTTTGAATAATATTTGTGAATTCAGATATTAGCCAAATGTTGTTACAAAGTGGGATTTTGTAGAGCACATATTATATTTGCAGTAACATGTAGAATGTGTTTACAAATATGACTTAAAACTAAAAACAAAGAGTATACTTACATAGACATAAATTGTGTTGCTAGAAGTGAACATACTTTGCAGCAACACACAAACCCTAAACTTAGCTTGTCGCCAAAATCCAGCAATGACTTGCCATAAACTTAAAATGCAGAACAATGACTTGCCATAAAACAAAATTCCACAGCTATAACACAAATTTAACCGTTAACAAGTTAATTCCTAACAGAATGCAATATTTGTGCATTGTAATCAGTGTAATATGAAGAGTTGTGAAAAATGGGACATATAGAAGAGGTACTAGAGCAGTAATCCTGACAATCAGAACAGTATTTATCAATGTACACTATGTTTGAATGAACTAAATAAAATAGCATAAATAAATACATAACCATTTCAATTTTGTTTGTGCAGATTATCAGCCATGTTCTCTACTCTAAAGTTTTAGTGCTACTGCATTTTTCACTAGTTCTTCAATGACTTCAATATTTGCAAATGGCATATTTTTTACCATCAACTATTATTTCTTGGCACATAGTTTTGTGGACTGTACAAGCTATTTCATATGGTCATAATTTTTTATTGTCAGGCTTGGCATCTTAAAGCATTTCTACTAGTTATATTTTCAAATGTCATTTTACACTATATACAGTACCAATAAATACAATTAAAAAAGCCATTTCAAAATACCTTGTTTGATAAAATAAATCCATCACTACTTTTCCATTTTAAATGCAAGATGAAAAATGTGAGTTGCAGATTTCATGTAATTGAATGCTTTGTTAATATGCAACAGTAGGCCACAGCATCACCAACCACTTATTGTGCGAGTAGTTAGATATTTGTTGATGAAGGCAAAGTTGAAATTTTAACATGCAAAAAAACAAAATAGTTTTTGGGCTACCTACAACAAAATGGTTTATTCCATCCATTATTTTTCTGTTAGGAACTAATTTGTTTGCAACAACTAGTTCTTAAGGGAATTACTTGTTAAAGAGTCATTCCATTTAAGCTGCATCATTTTGTGACTCTCCAGATGGATTGGCATTGAGACTTTGTTTGTTGTGCTGCTGAGTGTATTTCTTATTCACTCTCAGCAACACAAACTATGATTGCATAATGTTGCCATGCTTGTATAGCCTTTGTGTTCTTCTTGTCTGGTACATTTATAACATTTTCTACTTGTTTGAAGTAGTAATTTTTATATTCTACATAAAAAATCTCTGCAACAGAGAAACTAGTATAAGCATCTTTCTCTTCAGTATATCATATGTGGTATAACTTAATGCAAGTGCTTTTATTGTGGTTCATCTTATCCAGCAAAGAGTACATTTCATAAATTCTCAGATACAAATCATTTGAGCTTGTGTTATTGTCACTTCTAAACTGGCATACTTCTAACATGCATAATTTCAGAATACATAGTTGTTGTCAGGAATGGTCAGAAATGGGGTTCAAAGCAATCAGGAGCAACTTTCAAGGTTCAGAATAACAAAAGAATTTAGAATAATACCCCAAGCAAACAAGAAACAAGGACCAAAATAAAACAATATATAATGTATGGAACTGTTTGGAAGTCTAAGAACACAGTAGGTATTTGATAGATGGATGAGAATGATTGAATTGAAGTAGCTCCCTGATTTGGAACAAAAGTACAAAAAAATTAATTTCCATACAGAATAATAACTGCCCAATGAAAATGGCCAAGTGCTGCAGGTACAAAATACACACATATGTAGCAACAATTAATGCAGCCCTAACAGTTGTCTAATTATCATGTTTCTTAAATTATGCTTTGTAAACCTTAACTGCAATAAGTTGCCTTCAAAACATTGGATCTGACTTTACAGAGATTATCCCTAATTTTTGTTTGTTTCTAACTTCTTTAAGGTACCTTTGTTTTTTGCTACATTGTACTTGTCAGGATTATGGTCCGTTTTGTTTAAAATTCATTTTCAACAACTCAAACTATTATTTCCAACAATTCACATATTAATTCAAATGCATTGTTCTGTAACTTCATTGTCACTTTGCCAGGATCTGATTTGTTTTGCTGTGTGGCTTGTCTTACAATCATGATTCATTTATATTTCACAATGTTTGTTTATGTACAATTTCTTGGAGTTGTATTTATGGTTTGATCTAATCCATTGTTTGTGCATGTAGAATAAGTTGGAAGGTGTTGACAAGACTCATTCTTATCAACACATGAGACTAGACTCGTTCTTGTCAACACATGAGACTAGACTAATACAATTGTGCTATTTGCGTTATTTTTTTGTGCTCCTTACTTTGCTCTTGTTTTTTTGTTTCCGTGTTAGCACGATTAGTTAGCCTCAATGCATTTCACTACAAAATCATTTTGTGACGAAGTTCTAGATTTTTTTATGAAGCACAAATATCAATGCAGTATAGTGGAGACTTAATTTATGTTGAAAATAAACTTATTTTTAATATTTTCCAACTTCAATATCTACTTTGGTGATTCAAGCTTTTTCTTCATCACTCTCCACTTTTTTCATATTTCCGTACAAATGCCATCTCTGTGGCGTCTTGCTCTCTGGCACGTTAGTTTCGGATACTTTTCTTTATTTTTACTTTGATTGAAACATTTATTTTCTCCTTATTTCTTTTGTTTTATTTGTTTGCTTTTCCATCATTTTTACATGTATTACTGTTGATATCATAGCGTTGAAACATCTTCTCTTTTCTATCTATCATTTCTTTTACAATACTTAGAGTCATATTCATTATAATATGAAAACTCAACACGAAAACCTGAACAGCCATACATTATAACTATGTGTGGAGATTGCATTCAAATGTTTAACAAATAAACTTCAATTTTGAAAGATTTATGAACATGTGGCAGGAATGTCACTTTTAGGCGCAAGTCACTTTGGGCATATTTATCAGTTTCTCAGAGATCTTAATGCATATGTGCTGGATATTTTGATATTGGACATAAACCCTAATCTGTAATGGTCAACTGGGCTGTGTGTGGATCATCCAATAATGAACGCCAAAATCAGAATAGATCAAACAAGATTATATGTTTGTCAAATATAATCAGATTTATATATTTATTGGGTATAAATCAGGCGATATTGAACTGTCGCAAGGTATTGTTCAGCATTTTCCAGGCTGACTTAAACTCATCTTATCTGCTAACCTAGATTCAAGATTATGTAAGCAACGTTTAGTTCAAGCACACTGAGTAAATTAATTGACTTCATATTACGTTATTATGGGAACTGGAATAAAATTAGTTCAGGATTGGTTCAAACAAAAAGGCGGAAAAATTGACTTCTTGCAAATTAATCCTTTATCCCTTTCTGCAATTCCTCTGCAACAATACATTTAGAACCATCAATAAAAATGAGAATCATATTAAGCTTATTTTGGTATCAACTCCTATTGACTTCTTACCATGTGAGGTGCTTTAGAGTTTCTACTTCTACTAAATATTTGCCGGTTCATTTAAAGTCTTGGATGCTCGCCATGGTTCCTATCGAAAAGGTAATAATTGACAGGAAATATAGTTGCAGTCCATCCGTGCTGTAATATAAAATTTATTCATATCATAATTTTTCAGTGTGTGGCACGCTTATGACGTAGGATCTTCCTATTCGAATAGGACATGGGTATGACATTCATCGTCTTGGATTTGGAAAAAAGCTCGTGATTGGCGGAGTCGATATTCCATTCGAAAAAGGCGCTGAGGCTCACAGTGATGGTGATATCATTTATCACAGTATTGTTGATGCTATACTTGGCGCACTTGGAATGCCTGATATTGGCCAACTCTTTCCTGACAACGATCCGAGGTGGAAAGGATGTGAAAGTAGTATTTTCATGGAAGAGGTAATTCATCGACATTATTTCAGCTGAAATAGTAATCATGTCATTAAACTTTAAGGTTGTTCTTGTTCTCCAATGCGATTGAAATTTGAAAATTCATTCACAATTAATAAATGCCATCATGCTGTTTGACCTTTAGAACTTATTTTCACCTTGGCATGAGTTAATTACATACATCATATGTTGGTTTTTAAGGCATACAAGCGAATGGTACAGCGTGGATATGTCATAGGGAATATTGATGTCACCCTCATCCTGCAGCGGCCAAAAGTTCGGGATATTAAACCTGAAATGGCCCTAAATATTGCACGTCTCTTACAAACTCCTATATCTCGTGTCAATGTTAAGGCTCGTACTCATGAAGAAGTTGACAGTGTTGGCGAAGGTCGTGCAATGGAAGCTCACGTCGTACTCACTCTTCTCAACAATTTTTCTTCTAGCAATCATCAATAACTGATGTGTTTTTGAGAACTGTCATGATATTATAAAAGATATTTCTATTTTGGGTTGGTGTGTACCCTGTTATATGCTAAATGCTCATGCTCGATATTTCTAAGATAAATTTTTTCGCTTTTCTAAGAAAAATTTATACTACTGCCTAAATAGTTTTCACTCTCCTCCCATAAATATCTACATTTCAATCGTTTCTATAATATACTTGACTGAAAAACAAAATATTAGTAAGGTGTTCTTGTTTGTAGCATGACTTTAATCAATGGTTGGCATTTTGCATTATAACGAGCAGCAAGTTTAATCTATCAGTTTATATTAGGTTTATAGTAACCGAGTTGCACCGGCTTTGTTCGATATGTGTGCGCCTTTCAATACAAAGTGATGACTGCTTGATAAACTTAGATGAAAATTTTGAATCATCAAAAGCTCATACACGAAGGTCTAATATTGTAACAGATCATATTATCTGATATATATTCAAGCTGTAGATATAGGACAAAGAGCTAGTACAAATAGAGAAATTGGTAAATCCTATTAACGCCTTTTTTGCAAACAGTGATAAATTAGCTTATGGAAAGAACTGTTTTTCTCGTTGGGTATAAGACTAGGCAAAGTCCCTAGCTGCACGAACTTTAAAAGAATCAATACTTAACTACTTGGAAAAGAATCATTTTACCATGGGCTCTTGTGGCCAATTGAAAAAGAGTAGATACCTTTTCGTTCGTGGTTCAAGATTTTTGGTTGCCCTTCAGTGGTCTATCACAACCGATGAATAATAGGTATGAATAATCTAAGACCAGAAAATACGAGAAATACAAATATTACAAATGCACTGTTATTATTAATTTTTGCCTGTGTTGACAAGAGTGAATGTCATCAACATCCTACAACTTATTCTGGATGCATATGAGTTGATTTGGTTCGGACAACCACAACTCCCTGAAAGAATTGTATACAAATATGGTGAAACCTAATTGGATGACACGGTGGAAAATATTAAGTCCTGACATGGTGATATACAAATTGAAGATTACATTCCTTCAACAAAATAGTAGCAAGATTGAAGAGAACATTTGATCTCCATATTACATTAAAATCAATTGAGCAACTGAATAGCAACTTGTGTAGCCATGTGAATAGCTTGGCACTTTTAACAGTGGTATATTTAAGTATTTCATCTTTAAGAAAAATCATTGTTAGGTGTACAGGATCTCATTAACATTGAAAAGGATTTTTAAATGTTCATACCAAAATATTTACCTAAGCTTTGCAAACTTCAAGAGTTTTTTGTAAAGATAAGCTCAGTAGATATATCATTTGCTTGCAGATCAATTATCCAGTCTAAAAAGGTTTACTTCGTGTAGAAATTAGCATAGTGCTAGAAAAGCACAAACACAACAAATAACATAAAAACAGAAATAGTATTTGGTATTAACCTACATGTGTTGCTGAAAGTGAAATAACTTTCGCAACACATAAAATATAGTAGCACGAAGAACAGGGTTCAGTTCTCTGATGTATCTTGGAACTGAAACTGAAACCAAACTGAAATCAAACTGAAGCCAAGCTGAAACCAAACTGAAACCAAACTAAAACCAAACTAAAACCAAACTAAAACCAAACTGAAACCGAACTGAAACCAAAACAAATTATACTGCAGCTACAGAATAAAATTAACTCCCTTAGGTGTTAATTCCTAACACATAGGTCACTTCCGCCTGTAAACCTCTAAAAGCATGCATGAAACAAAAACTTCATAGTAATTTTGGCATAGTATTCATTACCACCCATTTGCATCATATTATGTAGGAGAAACTCTACTGTGTCTGGATAGCTTTTGTTTTATTTGCAGATTTCTGTGAGTCACATATAAAAAACTAGTTGATCTATACTCTCTCACTTCAACTAAATATTGCATATCACATGGTTATAGTAAATACTAAAAGGATAATAAAGAATGTGAAGTGATGATTTGGGCAAGAAAAATACCTGCAAGCCTGTGGCACTGTGACATTTTAATTTTACAAAGTGCATTTTCCATAATAGCAAACTTATGAGGTTGAATGTTCCAAACCTAGTGAATGAGTCCCGATGAAAATAGTTCTCATACAATTCACTAGTATGCCTAACCAATACTACTTTGTTTTCAGATAATTTCTCTAGATGAGCAAGTTTTTCACCCCCTTAAACCTTAACATCAGCATTTTATTTTTACTTTTTGCTCATTTTGCAGCATCGATGTATATTTTACCATTTTATGACATATCTAACTGCTGGGAAGTTTGATTAAGTGCATTTAATTTCTTATGAACTCCTTTTATTGGGTAAGCTATTTCTACCATAGTAATGTTAATCATCAATGTTATAGTTTTTCTTGTATTGATTGTAGACTTATGTTTCGCTGAATATCAGGATTATGGACGTGTGTAAGCAGCTCATATTGGGGTGGCGCAATCGTGTCCAAGTGTAATTTCTTAGTTGCATCAACAATACCATTCACAAGTCCATTGTGGGGTGTTCATCTGAAGGAATGATCAGTATATTTTTTCTACTGTATATGATTCATTTTGCAGAAGCTTTTATACCCATTACAATCCATGAATCTCAAACATGGATAAAATTTCATGCATCTAGTTCGGAAAGCAATTTACCGATTGAAAATATCGCAGTTATTATATTAGCTGGAGGGGTCGGATCCCGAATGAAAAGCACTGTTCCAAAACAATTTCTTGAATTAAGAGGAAAACCGGTACTGCATCACAGCATCGACCTTTTTAGATCTGTTGAAGGCGTAAGCAAGTAAATCAACTCATACATGAAAATTTGTTGAATATCGATGCTAAACGCAGATCATAATCTAAATTTTCACTCAGAATTATTCTAGTGATAGATGAGCAATATAGGAGCCAGTTCGACAAGCTAAAAGTTGATGATTCGAGGCTTGCTTTCGCAAATCCTGGCAGGTTCGTTCCAAACAAAACACAACCAGTGTTTAGAAAGATAAACCTGTATGTTAACTCAGGGAAAGGCAAGACTCCGTGTTCAACGGGTTAGAAGAAGTTGAAGAAGGAGCTAGTGTTGTGTGCATTCATGATGCTGCACGACCATTGGTTAGTTTGGAATGTATTTACAGAGTAAGTGCAACAACATTACCAGTTAGAGATCCAACAAGTTTTAATTTGAAATAATCTTAATCTTTTAGGTTATTAATGATGCTGTTGTCCATGGAGCAGCTGTTCTAGGTGTACCTATGAAGGCAACTGTAAAGGTGCATGCAAAGTATTTCAGTGAATTTTCGTTATACTGAAATCCACATATAATAGATAGTTTGAGTAAAAAACTCATTGCAAACAGCGTCACTCTCCGATCACACAAGATTTTATATTGTGAAATCTCTATGGAACCATGCATATGACATCATCGCCGTTTTTTGTCAAGAAAATTCTCACTCAGTACTGAGCTGTTATACTTGCAAATTTTTAAATTATCCATGTTTCGTCTAGCATTTATTTTAAGATAAATTTGACCAAAATAGTCCTAGAAAAGATTTTTCCTGTAAATCGCCTTGAAAATTTGAAGTTCATTATTTGAACCTAAAAATTATATTATTTCTATAATTTTATGTTTCAAATATGACGATACCTTTTTGATTTCAATGAAAGATATGAAATTATAAGTTACTATTGTGCAGGAAAGTGATGATGGTGAATTTGTACTTCGAACTATTGATAGGTCAAGACTGTGGGACATACAAACGCCTCAAGTCATTAAACCACAAATATTAAGAACAGGTTTTAAAAAGGTCAAGGAGGAAAGGTAAACCACAACTTAGAAAAAATTTCTGCACTAATTTTGAATCTTAATCTAAACAAAATTTATTATAATATTTTCAAATGCTTTGCATACTAGATGGAATACAGCATGTCATGGAATTGTTCTAGAATAATACTCATGAAGTTGATTGACCCACTTTTACGAAAATATTCTGTTTTTCATCTTCATTTCTACATATATGTTATATCGTGACTTTTTGTAGTCGTTTAGTATTCGATTGTTTTAGCTCTATATTTTGTGAATTCAATACATGATAGAACACATTGGGCTGTGAAAGAAGTATTTTTTTCTATTTTTGCTGTATAATAGTGCACTTTTCTTCATCCTGTGTAATATTTTTAATTTTTTAACAGCAAGAAATTTCTTAGACATTATGGCTTAAACTTATATCTCAAACAATACTTTTTAAAATGCTCACTTGAGTATAGAAAAGAATAAAAGCAAACTTTTTACCTTAAGGAATATATATTGAGGCAAAGAAGTTTACTTAATTTTTCTAGTATTCCTAATCTAAGTAAGAGAAATAAATTTATCATTTTTTAAGCCCTGTTTGATGAATGCCGGGTATTTACGAATGTTTAATCACGTGTTTTTGTTCAGTATACTTATAATTTTTATTGAAACAGTTGAGCTCGACTAAAGATATATCAATAGTAATGCTATCTGCGCCTTTAAAATTTTAATCATTTAATTCGAATTTATGGGTCAAGGTCATTTTTTTTTGTTTCAATGTCTATTTTTTTATTTTTAGCTTAGCAGTTACCGATGATGTATCAATCATTGAACACCTTGGACTTCCGGTAAGGATAAGTAAAATATTTTCTAATTTTCTGCGGTTCAATTTTTTATGTTCTAAATTACAGGTGAAGTTGACCATGGGTGAATATACAAATTTGAAATTGACGACTCCGGATGATATGGTTGTTGCTGAGCAGATTTTAAAGACTCGAGAAAAATAACCATTGGTAAGCATACTAATGAAAATAAAACATATTTTTGAAGATGATAGAGTACACTGAATAAATCTTTGATCTAGTTATTAATGTTATATATTTCATTAATTATTGTTCTATTTGAGAAATTTTTCCCATCAATTTAGTTCAGCAATATCTATGTTGACCCCAGAGATTCTTTAGATAATATAAAAATGGCATAACGTTTGATGCTGTCAACAGATTTTCTGTTAAATTAATTTATTAACTTCTAGCTGAGTACAACAAAGTGGTTATTAGTAAAAGAAATTCGTCGAATTTGCATCAAAATCGTAAATACCCGGTTCAAACTCCGCAAATAGGAGTTGTCAATATTTTTAGACTCTCTTATTTTCAGTCTGGCAGAAAACTGTCCTTGCAAAGTTTTTGATAAACGCAATAAAAAATTTGCTATTACCAAAAAAAGGCATATTTTGTACTTGCATGTTCGGAAATCGTGGTTCATGATTCACCGTGAACTATTCTAATGCAGTGAAGTTCTCAATATTACTGAATGCTTATCACTACTATACTAGAGTAACTGAATAGTTTTATTATGATGTCACTGTCGTGGAATTATTCATAATGTGGTGTAACAGTTTACCAAGGATGTGTGCAATTGTTAGGAATTAAGCCCTAAGGGAGTTAATTCTATTCTGCAGCTGCAGTACGTTTATCCTGATACTGTTAAAATTTCAGTTTAGACTATGAAACAAGTTCCAGTAAATAATATTTGTTGTGTTGATGAAATTATCTCACTTCTATCAACACAGTTTAGCAAGTGATAATATATACAATCTGTCACAGATATTTTATTTCCGTTGTTACATTCCTAACAGCAATCTAAATCTTACAGTTATTGCAATATTACTGGATTACCTTTGTTGAGCAAGCTTCTGAATAGAATCTCTGAAAATTCAAATTGCACATGCAGATGCTATTTTGCATTCTAAATATTCTAACTTTTCAAATGTGAATGAACTGGTCTATGTGCTATGATGAAAAAGCACAGGATAGATATCTTGACAGACATCTGTTGATATTTTTCATTTGATGGTGTTGAGATGTTAGAAGTATAAAAGTGTACAAGCCAAGAATTGCAGCAAGGTAAGGCAAAAAGATGCTGTAGAGGCAAAGCAGGCAAACAAAAATAACACATTGTTAATAATGCAAGAAAAATAAAAGACTCCAAAGTCTACCAGGCCAGTAATTACAATACAAGTTTTGCAAAATTGTAGTTCTATGACCTGGAAAAATGTTGATAAGTGACGAGGACTAATGTTAAGAACTAGATATAGATATTTGAGCTGAGAAATCCCCCATGTTTAACTAATAGCTGTGCATCATAACAAAATATCTAGTGGCATCACACCACTCTAATTTGTTTTTGTCGATAGCATTCCAAAATGTCATATTTGAGAAAATGCAAAAAATATTGGAATGGAAATTTTTTATTGTGCATTTGAATGATAAAATGATTACAAAATAAAAGCAATTTACATTCTTAAATAAAACATAAATAGTAGCCAGTTAAGTTCTTCAAATGAACAAATGAGCAAGATAACAAATTTTAAATAATTTTAACTTGCTAAATTAAATGTACTGTTTAAAGTGACATTCTAGCAAGTTGAAATTATTGGACAACAAAAAAGTACTTTAGCAACAAGGCATATAATTGATAGTTCTGCTATCAGTTTTGTTTAAATGTCAGATTAAAGTTTGTAGAACAGTTTGATTTTTTTGGACTGTGTAAACTGAGACTATAGAAATGATTTTTCACATAGGATGAAATAATAAAAGACTGCAAGAAAAAAATTATCATGCTGCACCAGACATTTGTCTTGAACTCAGTGGATTGAAAAATTGTAATAAGAACATACCAGCTATCAACGTAGTATTCCCAAGATGCCTGCCAGTAGAAAATGAAGTACTTTTAAGTGCAATGAAGCATCTATAAATTATTACCAGGTAAATATTCATGGTCAATAATTTATTGACAAGTGACCTAACCTTAATAACCACATCAAGAAGTCAAATAACTTTAGTTGCTATGAATAAAAAACAAGTGGAATAAAGCACATTTAAAATTTTATAAACTATTCACTACAACCAAATTTCCAAGTAAACTTAACATGAAATCTCATTACCATAGTAAGTTAAATGCACTATTGTTAAAAATCAATAAATGTATTCTATGCGCAAATCAGGAAGCACAGCGTTAGGAATTAACTCCCTTAGGGATTAATTCTATTTTTATAGCTGCGGTCAGTTTTCATTTATGACGTTCAAAGTAAATTGACTGCACAGATGCCAGTAGGGTTGTATATTTTTTTGAGTTGATAGAGTTAGCTCACTTCTATTGACACAATTACTTAGTGATAAATATACACATTTCTGTCACAGTTTCTTGTGCTTAGTTGTATTTTATGTTTCTAACAGGGCAAACAAGAAATGCAAAATATCATGTGCAAACAGAGCATGCTAATTTCTATTTTGTGTTGACAAGATTCATTCTCATCGACACGATACAACTTAAGAGTACACACAAGATGAACTATATCAACAAATAATTGCAACTCTTTTTGAGAATTGTACATAAGCAGTAAATAGCAAATCATGATTTATAACAAATCACATAGCAAAACAACAAGTCCTGGCAATTATTAGTTGTGTTCAAGAAAATGATATAAAAAGTATTTCATCAAGTTCTTAAAGAACAAAAATATTTATCTAGAAGTTTTAAGATGAAATAAAACTGCTTTTCATCTGAATCTTTTTCTATTTACTTTTTTTAAATTAATTACTTTCATTTACTAATTTTGTTGTTTATTAAAAGTTGCTAATGTTTAATTTAGTATTAAAGACATTAAAAATTGATGGCTATGTTTACAAATGCAAAAAAAGCAAGACTGACAAAAGTTAAATGTATCAGCAAACTTAATTGTGTTGCTGGAAATGAATAGGCTTCAGCAGCACAACCATATTTTGTAACCCTACTGGTCAGTACAGCCCAACTTCTAGAAACAGTGCATCTGTTTCTATACATTTTTCATAAGGTAAAAAAATTGCCTATAAATACATAGGAAATTAGAAAAAAATTAATTCCATTGAGGACTAATTCCTAAAAATGATCAAGAATGACTGTTGGTGACAGTTTACAAAACAAGTGGGTGTGGATAAGTTCTAGAACAGACTGCTTTCTAGCAAGACTGCTAATAGACTACATAATAGTTGCTACCAACAATACCAGCAAAATAGAAGTTGCCTTCCTTTTTGTTGAAACACAATACTGAAAATGATTGCTAGACAGGAATAAAAAATGTATATAGGACAACTGATGATTGGCCTTCATACTATTTTACAGAATAAACTTATGTTATAATGTTGACGGTTGGTAAGATTCAATGTAGGATGTATGAAGGTTAATCTGTAAAAAAATTTTCCTATCAATTAAGTTTATGCTATCAGGTTACACTATTAAACTTGATTTTGGAACACTCATAAGTATCTAAAGTGATCAAGGGCAATAAGATTAGTATGAAAAATAGCTTTTTAAATGTTTCTAAGAGAAATACAAATTTGGTTACAAATTTGCTTAGAGCTTGAAATATTGCCATGTATGATTCATTCTTTACATTGCTACCAATTTGATTTATGTCTATATATACATTTATATAAATCATATCAAAGTTTCAATAACTAACTAATAGATGAGCACCACTTGCATATTTGAAGTTCTCTTTAATACACTGATATACCTAAAAAATTTTTATGTCCAAAACTACTTGAGGGTTGAGGCAAAAGGATAGTCTTCATGTCTTGTATATACAAAGATAGGAGTATGAATTCCAGTTACATAACTCATTAAAGGATATTATCTATTTGGTATATTTAAAATACCTTTAAACTACTCTTCAGAATACATGCTGATATGAAAGAGTTGATTTCCAACTTAAAACTTTATCTACTTTTATTGAAGACAACTGAGTTACAGTAGTTGTCTAGGACTGATCTTTTTTATCATCTTCCCCTGTATATAATACCATGGTATTGTATTTGATAGTTTTTAAATTGTCAGTTTCATCAAAGGTAGTGCCCAGAACTAAATACAATGCAACTTTAAATACTATACCAGGGTCTATTATTCAAATAAACCATCAGCTTCTGTCATGTTATAAAACTCAGTTTGAAGACAAGTCAAGAAAAATGTACATCATAAATGTTTGACTCTATAAAAATTTCCATATATAAACTTTAAAGGTTAATAATGAAGTATGTTGGTTTGAAAATATGGTGATATGCAATCAGCCTAAATTCAAAATCCACATTTACACAAATAAATTTTTCTGCTACAGTTCTTATTTTTGTTGTGTGTGTATTGATAACAGCAGTTGTTAGAACTGCTGTAGTATAATAGAGTTAAGCAGTTATTATTGTGTTATTGGTCTATATATGACTTAGTTTGACTATAATCATTTGTAGAGTATCTGAAATTATTGGAAGTCTCACTTCCAATCACACAGGTTAAACCTTGTACATACTTGTTGCTGAGTCAGTAATATACTGATATATAATAAATCTTCTCCTGTTGTTGTCATTGATATACTTCTTCATTGCACCGGGATTTCTATATTCCATGACAAAGCTCTAGCAGCAGTTCAGCTCCAATTAATAAGTATCAAAAAAACTCCTTACCATGCCAATTATTTAATTATTTCAATGTGAAAATAACTGCCCAATTAAGCCATCTGCACAGATAAAATGGGTTCAGGAAGAGCATAACTTTTGAAGTTATTCTGTTTCACAATTCATGGCTTGAATATTCCAATTTTCAAATGTAAAAGCTGTGTAAAGCAACAATCCATCTGTTTAAATTTTTCCATTTATTTCTTCAAAGTAGGCATAGTTTGTAACATTACTTAGCTTTTCAAGATCTTCCATGTAGTCAATCAATGGTAATTCATAATTTAGAACATCTTCATTTGAGTTACGTTCATAAATTTTATTTGATCATTATGGAGTAGAAATTCAGGTCTTCATCATTTATAGATCATTCTGGTTGCTTATAATCCGAGTTTTTAATTTGGCTATCGTTATTTAAATGTTCTTAGTAAGATTGATATCAAGCATTTCATTATACCTATCAGGTAGCAGGTCTTTTAGGTGATGGTGAAGATGTTCAATATCAAATTTCTTTTTTAAAACCAAACCAAATGCTAAAAAAAGTCTTACAAATTTGATCTGCTTGTGACAAACTTTCCAATTCAAAATCTCTTCTAACATCAGAGTACAAAGGAACTTTGGGATTTCCAGCCTTTGTTTATAAAGTAGAATTATTCAATGCCAATTTGATGTCTACTTAATAAAGCAATAGAACTTTGAAAGTTGTGATCCACAGCTATATCTAGCAGAAAAAGAATATTTGTCATGTTGAGAGGCCTAATCAATAAAAATGTGCAATCTTAACCGGTCATTTGAATTGGCTAATTTAACATGGCATCTGTACAAATCAATAGTGAAAAGGATAGGCTCTCTGGAAAAAGTTTCTTTTTGGCTGAGAATAACCATATTCATGTAATCTTTTAAGATATTACTGCTCTGCACTCCCATTCCATTGGCATCACATAAAGTATTCCCTCTCAACTTAGGCTTGTTTTTTAACTCAAAAAAAGAGAATATGTGGGACTAAAACTTCACTGGTAGCAGTAATTATAAACTTAGCTGCAAACTTTTCTGCAAATTTTCACCTTTCTTAACATATTTTATGATCTTCTCTTTGTAATTAGAATTTTGGGTTCAGTGTCATAGTACCATGGGACTTGATCCATATAAGTTTTTTATTTTCCATCTTGATTTTTTGTTGGTTTATCATTGATTAACCTCTTTAGACGAGTAAACAACAAATACCATTTGAATCAGATGGAAAAGTTGGACAAGATGCCTAATGTCTGCATACCATTTTTTTGCATTTTAGAACTGAACAATCCAACTATCCAAAGCTTGGAATGAAGTTCCTCCATCTTGCTCATCTCCAAAACTTTGTGCAGATACCTTGCTAACAAAATCTTTGCCTTAACTTGAATATGTTGGCCTTTGACCTGCAGCCCCATGATGCTTTTATTCATGATCCACTTTTCCAATTTCTCTTCAAAGACCTGAAAATGAGGGTTCTGACATTCATCTAAGAGATGGTAGCAGTGTCAGCTTAGAAACTTGCTGCTTTTTAAGTGCTCCTAAAGTTTTTCTTTTTGGTCAATTCAAGAGTGGATTGTTTCATGGTTTATGTCAAACTCTTTTACCAGAGAGGAAGTTCCAATCTCTCATACTATCGCAATATAGGAGTACACTTCTTATCTATAATCCTACATACAAAAAAGATCCTTCCAACAATATCCATGTCTTTAATGTCTACACCATCTTTCATTATTCCATAAAGTATTTTCTTGGTGTTTCCCAAACCGACATCTCCGACAAACGCCTGGCAGAGTAACCCCATAATTAAACATCTGGCCAACACGTGCTCGACATTTACTTATTAAAAACATCTCTCACTCTTCTCTGTTTTCATTGCGATTACCCTGCTACTGTGCAGAGTATCATCGCTAGTTTCAGAGAAGCTCCCCTCATGTACACATATAATATATAATTACTATACTATTTTCCTTAGTTTGTTTATATTGTCTTGTTTGTTTGCATGTTGCTTTATTCTATTTCACACATACTCCATTTTGATATATTCGGATGTTATCAACCTTCTGGCTAATTGCATAGATTTTTGCTTGGCAGGAGTCACCTTGACAGTCTGAAATGAAGGTGATGTTTTCTGTCACCTATCGTGCTTTACAGACTCCGTATGCTTGGGGGGTTAGAAAACATTGTAGACGTAAAGCAGGAACGGTTTAGAGTTGTTTCACAGTTTTTACATGACAAAGAATATTTTATTCCAAATTTGTATAAATATATTTTATATTGGGTAGCACTATTCCAAAGAAAGGTGGTGCCTTATGGTCACACTAGAACACCATGGTACTCCAAATGAATAGAACACTTTATAGTTTCTATTTGCACCCTTGACCATGATGTTGAGTGCGGGGGAAGACGGTAGTCTAAATATCCAAATTCAAATTTCACAGAAAACAATTAAATAAAATCTAGCCATTATTTCATATGGCAAATAAAACGCGATTACATGATTACTACCCATCCTAAAACTACTTATTGCACTCTTTTCCTTCAAACCAAACTGTATCATGAGCAATCTTGAATACTTTTCCGCCAATGAATCTAGCGCCGGAATCGATGAGGGAGAGCTACTGGCAGCTATTGTCGCCAAAGATTTACGAGCAATCTTCAATCTCGT
>JAULBW010036469.1:0-195637 GCA_032358265.1 Vaucheria bursata | reverse complement strand
GTCACAATCGTCGAATGCATCAAGTGCAACAAAACTTGAACCCACAATAGTACAAACATTTCTTTTATGTTTTAACATTAACTGATCTGCCTTAGACAATGGCGAAAATCATTGGATTATCGAAGACATTGGTTTCCACAACCGTAATGGCGATATACATAGTGTTGAGTGTACTTTCCCATGCTTTTGGATGGAATAGAATTATGGTACAGAATTTGGATACGTTGACTTTGCAAGAGGTTGTACTAAGATTGGCGCTTAACAGTGCTATATGGATGAATGTTGGACAGGCGCTCGTTGGATCAGTCATGCTTTTCTCTTTTAGAACTATAGAACGGCAGGTATATCAATTGTAAGTATCTTTAATTTTCATGGTAACTTTGACGCTTATTTTCGCATTGAACTGATTCATTCACAGAAATTTCATTAGCGATATAGCTCAATTGCAGAGACTTTTTAATTTAGTTTAAGTTTTAGATTTTTATTCCCTTCAAAATATTGAGTGATTCATGCAGACTGTATTCGTTCAGTCTTTTTTAAGCAAAATTAACTAGCTGAATGTTCGAGTTGATACCATTTTGGTACATGTAAAAAACTATATTTTTTATTTCTCTTCTTTGCTCTAAATTTACGCAGCTTCTTTTACATTGCGGTTCTGATTCTCAGAAAAGCAAAAAGTCAAGACTTTTTATTGTTCGATTGAAAACTCTTAAGCAGAGAATTATTCGAGTCAAATTGCAAGAAACTGGAACGGTAATATTAGAAAAAGTAGTATTTTTGTGAAAAATGTTCTGATCGTGCATTCGATCAACATTCTTAAATTTCACATGTTCCAAGAGATTCTATCCGATAAGCATACATGAAGGAATTGGGTGTTATTTTGGATTTAGGAAGTAATAATACTATCATGTTTATGCATAATAATACTTACTGGAGTATTTCGATATACGAACAATGAATGTCATTCTGAATTTTGGAACAGATCGTGATGATTGCCTACATTGCTATTATCAAGAGAAGTCATTTAGAGCATACTAATTTGAACTTGTTACCTTTTGTCATCAAATATTTGATTCTGATGCTCAATATCCTAAATGCTATGGATACTTTTAGTAACCCTTTCACATGGAAATAATCCTCGTATCTAATAATAAGTCTTCTTTTAACTAAATGATTTGAAAAAAGGATATTGCGGCTTGTGTTAGCTGTGTAGTTAACTAATGAATGGAAAAAAGCATGTAAAATTCGAAGCATTCCTGAACTATATCTATCTATCTTTCTATATTAAAATTTTAGGACTAGCAATAAATAGAGCTGAACTTTTGAAATTGATTGCGTACAACTTAATGATCAAATAACTTCTGAGCAAGGGATGATTTATGTGAAAAATGACTATTGACAATAAGAAATAAGCAAGAATTTAAGCACATGTATAGGACAATCTTACATGTATAGGACAATCTTACAAGTGGAAAAAACATTAGAGTTCAGAGTGAATCTTATCAAAAGGGATATGTAGAATTTTCTTTCAATTAGTATTAAATAAAACCAAATTTAAATTCTGAACAATTTTCTTATTATTGAATGTTGAATTTACACAGATGGGATCAAAGAAATTTGAAAGGTTTTCAATATTCGTAATTTTCTTTTCGTCCTTAATGATGCTAGCAGCTAAACCTTTCATAGCTAACTTCAATATAACAGCTGGTCCAATTCCGCTTATATTTGCACTACTATTTCTTTACTATGGTGCGTTTTCATATGCATTTACTTTGAATATAAAGATTCGCTTTTAACTGATTTTTAAATTTAGTGAAAAACTAAAAGTTCTATGGTGTAAATTACGCTCTAAATTTTCAGATAGAACGAATTTTGGATGTAAGGAATTTATTCGACAGTTCCGACAAATTCATGGTATCCTAAGTTTACTGTAATATACAACTTTTTAAAAATGGCATAATATGTTAGCAGTTCGGTATATACTCGGTTTTATTATTATTTTAAGCCAATCAGATTAGGCGTTGAACTTGTATTCATATTCGTCAAAAAGGAATCATTAAAGATCAAAGTTAACTTTTCAATTAAGGATATGAGTTGAATTGGTTAGTATTGGTTCACTACTTTTTTTATTTACCAGCCTAGTTTAAACTTTGATCATATGATGTTGAAAAAAGCAAATACATAAAAAATTTGCTTTAAATTGAATAGTAAATCTGTAACAATTCGAGAAAAAAATTTCTAACAATTCAAACTGCTTCAATAATATATATTTATATGTATACTGCCATTGAAAGGACCGATAATCAATGGCTATGCTGGACTATTGACATATAAATCTTTAATTCCCACTTAGGCAAACAAGGGTATAGTTTATGTAGATGAAGTCAATATTCAGAACAACATTCAATTTTTTTGTTCAATTCCGCATCACATGAAATGTAAAAATATTTTAAAAATTTTTTTTATTTATTGTGGGAATTTTAGATATGAGGGTATTATGTGCAATTGAAAATATAGCCTTATGATAAGTCTGGCCACATATTGATACAAAACCTTTGTAGAATCTTTATATTAGAAAAAATAGACATCCCCATTTAAAATTTCGAACCAATATTGCATATTTTTAAGAAATACGTGGGTTCTAAAGTCGAATTAGTTACCAAAAAAGGAAGGATATTACAAATAATGCTTATTTTAATAATTGTAGCACTTATCTTTTTGTATATGCTGAAAGGTTATACTTCACGATGATTTTTGAAATGTATAAAGCAATTTTGCAAACCACTATATATATTTTCACAAAAATACTTATGAAATTTTGTCAATTACTTTCTATACCGCTTTGCACATTTTTCAAGTTAGCGTGCCAGTGCTTCAGCAGAAAATGATCATACTGATGAGCCTTGGATTTTCCAACAAGTTCTTTATATACTTATTGGCGCTCCAGCTATTGTTCTCGGACGGCATGGGCTCAATTATACCTGCCTTAGCTGGACTAGTTTCAGGAGTTCTTTACTTACGAATATTGCGAATCCAAAGAATACGATTTCCTACAGTTATTCAGTATCTCTTGAGCGGATATTCACTCGCAAGACGCCAACGCTCAGTGCAGGTTATCAATTGCTTAGGATGCAGCTGTATTTCTTAAATTTAGTATTTTTGATATACCCACCCATGAATTATTTGGATAGAACAGTCTAAATTCTACCTTTTTTATGGATCCATATGGCAAAACTCATCATGTTTTGGTATTACTTTAAAAGATGGCTAAATCAAGATATTTAAGTTGTATTAGAATTGATTACGTAAATTTTATTTAATTCACTTGCTTCATGTACGAGATGCGGCAAAAATCCACTCACTGATTGAACCTATCTATTTTTCAAGTTGAGATTTATTCATTAGGCCTAATTACGACAACTTAATTGCCAATATGTATAACCTGAAACGACTATATCCACTCAAACATGGCTTTGATAACATATTTCTACCAATAATCTAGATTTAAATCAACTTGTTTTGCCTTTCATTATGAAATCATTCAATAATTTCAAGAATCGCATAGTGATTTACTTTAAACTTTGAATTCTTTTCTTTTGTATTTTTTTCAAATTGTGTCATTTGTTAAAAAAATATTGACTGCTTGTTACAGGTGGATACTAGTCGGAATCGGGCCGAGAATACTGCTCCTCGGGCCCGAATAGGGCCCTTGCTTCCCCTTGTTCAGAGTGATATTTCACAAACTAGGGCTAGGATGAGAGGTCAAAGATCTCTTCCTAATTTTATTAATGATGACTATTAAATATTCATATGACTTCAATATCCGAAGAAATCGTAGTGTTTTTTTTTCATTTACTTCGAATATAACTAGGCATTGTAATAGACTCTCCTGACAAGTCAATTTTTTATGAAAATACGCTGTTTTTGTTCAAATATGATTTAAGAATTTCTGGCCATTCAACAGTGACAAGAAAAAGAACCAAAATGTGTGACTTATTCAAAGTGCTATTTTTGCCCATGCACCTGAATAAAGTATTCGAATAAAGGATCCAATATACTTTCTGTGCCTAGGCACTAGTTAATGAAGTTCAGAATAATACTTTCTACTAAACCGATTCATTCATCAGAGTTAAGGAATTTGCATTAAATTTCAAATTTTGAATAATTGTACATAGAGATTGCCCTCATTGAATAGACAGACCACCTTCTAATCTTAGTGTTTAAATGGCAGAATATTAACAATTTACACCATGGCTTTATTAGTAGACTTTCAAACTAGCATTTTTTTATGTAATCTAATCTTGCAAACAATTTTAGACTGTTAATAGTTCTTAACATGAAAGAATTATTCTGTTGAGTTGTACATCAACACATCAATGATGTCACTGCCATATCAAGGTGCAGTTTAAAATAAACAAGCAAATATAGTTGTGGATAAACAATCGCATCAAAGATTTTACATGCATTAAAAATAGTTTATTGTTCTTTTCAATATTTTGTTGAAAACTTTCTACGAGGAACTTTGCAGTAAGCTAATGCACTTCTCTGGATATTGGTGCCCATTATAAAATGGCTTCAAATAAGCTGATCCACACAAGATTTTTATTTCAGCTACAATCTGATTATAGCAATTAAAGAATTTGAATGAATAGAGAAATGTAGAAGGGGCTGATTCACTCCCCCCCCCAAAAACATTGGTTGCTAATACGAAACAGTATAATCCGGCAATAGTGTAGAGCAAATAGACATCCTATTTCCATCTTTTGCAATACAGCAGGGCGGTAAGAAACCATAAAAAATACTGGCAAAAGATTCCATGCTTACTTCATCAATTTGCAACCGTAAGGCTTTTTTACATAACTTTTTTAAATTATTTTTAAACAATTTATTTCTCTTTTACCAGGTACAGGATTTTATATTTTACTTGTTACCATCAGCTCCAAAGGATATTTTTACCTTTAAAGGAAAATTCCATCATGGGACTCTTATAATTAAGCACCGCTTTGAGGTCTAAAAATATCGCTTACTTTGCGGCATTATGACACTAAAAGACTATTTCAGTTTGAGTCACTTTTCAAAAACACATCTTTTTGGTTCGAATAGTATTAACCTATCCCATCCTGGGCTTCATGCTACCCATTTTGATATTTTGAATTGTTTGCTATTATAGACGATTCTTTGCAGTATAGGGCACTTTTGCTCTGTTCATATCACTTTTCGAAAGTATAGAGTCAACTTCTATCAAGTTGCATCTCTAATCCCCAACAAACTGGCAATGCTTGTGGCGCTAACAGAGGGTACCCATGATCTCTATGTACATAATTAAACTAAATTCATGATTCCAAAAATAAAAAATTTCAATTGTTCCTTACGAAGTATTTCCCTAAAATTCTATTTTTATGTTAGCTGAACTTCATATTGTGGATAAATGAAATATATATAAGCCTATTCCGATCGTATATCTTTTTAACAAAATGTATCTTTCTATGTACAAATATGGATGAATATTTAGCAAACTTTGTATAAAGAGAATCTGCCAGGACCACCAAATTAATTATCTATATCCGAAAATTTGGAAGCGGAACTTTGCACGACACGACCTTTTCGTTTATTCATCATAAATGAAAATTCGTTCAATGCAAATTCATTATATACAGAGTAACGTACTGTATCAAATGATAATTGGCTTCTTAACATACTAAAAATGTGGGTAAAACACCAAAATTAAGAAAAATATAAATCACAAGTTAGAGATTATCTCTGGGGCAAAACATGCTTTTATTCCTTCTCATTTTCTTGAAAGATTACAACCAAAAATACTCGTGTGTACCTCTTGATTTTATTGGCGAATGACTCCAGAGCTAAACTTAAATGTCCTACATTGAAAATTGAAGCAAAAAAATTCAATCCAACAAGAGGCTAACAAAATAAAGGTACGTATATTATCGATAAAAAGTAGATAAAATGAAAATACTAAATTTTTTGCAATTCAAATTACTTAATTTTTGTCGATAAATTATAATCAAAAAGAAAAAAAATGTAAAGAATTTGTGCGATATAATAATATATATATATATATATATATATATGTATTGGTTTTAGAAATCCGCCCAAAAGATGAAGTCGCACATTATTGAAAGATGCAGACTATACATATTGTAATCACTTAATGAAGCATAACTTTTCTTTTAGGGTACGATTTCGAGGTCAGTTAGATAAGGCTTGGGATTTACGGCTTTATTACTTTCCTCTATTGCAATGCTAGCAATATGGAACCTGTTATAAGCCGAATCCTGATGAAATACTGACTATGCCAGGTTCAGACAGGAAACATTTAGGAGTAACCAAATTAGATCTTTATGGTTTAATTGGGCATCCGACAAGTCATTGAATATGCGACTAATGGATGCAAGATAGAGGAGAATAAACTCAAATTCTTTGCCTTTTTACTCCACTTCAGTAAATTTATTATAAAAGCATTATATCTACGAGGACCTCAAAACCAAATCTATCCGTGACAGAACGCATGTATTAAAGAAACCATGTAATAGTCATGCAGTAAATTTCACTATTGTAGCAGCTGCCATCGCATTACGAGAATGAGAGCAGTAATATTTTGACACGCTTTGAATGAATTATTTCTAAATGTGTACAGAGTTCAATATCAAAATGATGACAGTGTTAATTATTTATTTTGAGTTCATTACGTTTCGCTCTTATTTTCATAATCAATAACGATCGAATATTTTATTTATAAACTATGCCAGAAGCATTCACCGATATTAGCCAATCACCCACCGAATGGTGTAATTTTTTATCAATTCCTATCATATCTCTGCATTTTCATTTAAAATTTGCGAATCAAGGGACAATCATCAAGGTGAAACTGAAAGTCTACCGAACTTCTCGCACAGTACAACATCGAAAAATCATTTAATAATATTTAAACATTATGCTGTTCACATATCGATAAGCTATTTTGTGCTACATTTCTCCAGATGTTTCAATGCAATTCTTATAAGCTTATAGAATTAGATACAAAATTATACTATATTTTGGTATTGGCGTTGTGCCGGAGTGGTTATCGGGACAGCCTCGAAAGCTGTTGTGCTACGCACGCGTGTGTTCGAATCACACCGACGTCGTTTTCAAAGTAAAAGGAGTTAGAAGAGTTGAAAATCTGAATGCTACATTCTACAAAAATCAGAATTATATTTTACAAAAATTATGCCATTTCAACTTGACCCAAATTAAATTTAAATATTCATGCCAACCCAAATTAAATTTAAATATTCATGCCAACCCAAATTCCGTTTAAAAATAGCTTTCATAGATACCAAAATGAGTTACTATGCATGCTCAGAGCTGTTGAAATATTCAAACCCTTGTTGCAACATTTTCTTTCTCCCATTCCACTCCTGAAATTTAGTATCGATTTCAACATATTTCTTGTTGGTTACCTTTAACCATATTGACTGCTGTTGGTTATGTATTCTAATTTAATCACTGTAACTGTAAATCGGTTATTTAATGGAATAATAGAAGAATTGTGGAGAAGATGATGAGCAACCCAGTGTTTAAACCGAATTTCAAGAATTGAAAATGATGATCACAGTATATAGACATGTAAAACTGATTATACAATATAAAAGCTTAGATGACCCAGAGAAACTTTACTCAAGCTCACTGTTAAAACATTTGATAGTATCACCTTCTAAATGTACACTTGAGTCCTGATGCTACAAAAAACTAATCACTAAAACTTTGAAATCAAACATTTCGTAATTCAGATTTACGCTGTAGTAAAAAAAATCTTCATAAATCACTCAATGATGAAAACTTCTTAAGAGTCACAACAAAAGATACAAAGGCATTCGAGAAGAACGTTATAGCTCTCACAAAAAGAGCATCACAACGCAAAAAAATTCCAAAATATATTTTCAATGTCAATACATGAACATATTTTTATATATGTAGTTGTGAATAAAAGAATAGACAACATACAAAACAAACAAATAAATACAGCAAACTAAATTAATAGTATAAATATAATGTATTAAGCAGGAAGGAAGTTTCTCTGAAACTAGCAACAATGCTCTGCACAGTAGCAGGGCAATTGTGGTGAAAACAGAGAAGAGTGAGAGATGTTTATAATCAATAAATATCAAGCACGGATTGGCCAGATATTGAATTATGGGATTACTCCGTCAGGTGTTTGTCGGAGATGTTGGTTTGAGAAACAAGAAAATACTTTGTGGAATAATCAAAGACGGTGTAGACATTATAGATATGGATATTGTAGGAAGGATCTGTTTTGTATGTAGGATTAGAAATAAAGATTATGCTCCTATATTGTGACAGTAGTGCCATCATATATACATCAAAAATCTTAGTAGTAAGCACCACTATATTAATGAAATCTATGTCTTTGTTGCAAGTTTGTAACATTTCTATTTGTAGTATCTCTTTAGCCTTGTATTCATTTTGCGGAACATGGGTAATGGAATTTTCTCTAGTATGCAGTTGAAATTTACTCACATCTTCATTGCTTGTGCTCCTGTTATCATTTGTAGCACAATACAATGAGTCATTCATGTCTAAAAGTAAAAGTTATCTAGTTTTATTGCTATGTAATATGAGGTCACCAGATTTAAAATTGTCCAAAGTCAATAAGAAAGTGAATAGTAACTTAGTTTTGAAGGACTAGATGATGTGTCAACATAATTTGCACTTTGTAAAATCTTGAAACCTAAGCATGAAATTTAATCCTGCATTACTAAAAAAATTAGCATTGAATTCTGTTCGTAAGTATCACTGTACAATGTACAATAGCAAGACATTTTTTGGTGGAAGAATGAAAATTTTGTAGGACCATTTGAACATAAAAAGGTGAAAGCTTGTTAGAAACATGAAATACAACAAAGCACAAGAAACTGTGGCAGAAATGTGTATATTTATCATGCACTAGTTATGTTGATAGAAGTGAGCTAACTTTATCAACACAGCAAAAAATATAACCCTACTGTCATCTGTGCAGCCAATTTACTTGGAATGTCATAAACGAAAACTGACCACAACTACAAAAATAGAACTAATCCCTAAGGGAGTTAATTCCTAACAAAACTACAAGACTTAGGAAGCTTGGCATTGAAAGGGTGCATTAAATAATCACCATGTGTAAGTTCTTTGAATAGTCAATGAACAGAAAATTGCAACCAGAACAGTTTTTAAATATTTAACTATTTTATTGTCACAATGCAAAAAAATTTAGAAATTTGCTAAGCAAGAACTAAGTTCGAAGAATGCTTGTGGAAAATATTCTTGGATGCTGATGGCAAACCTCAATTACTGCACCAACAAGTGTGCTAAAGCTTGGTAATGACTTGTTGTAAATCCGTTAAATTGCAGCTAAAAGAATCTCAAACTTTGTAAGAGTAGATCAAAAGATCTGGGCAATGTAACACTACCTCTTTGCATTTCTTGCCATAAAATTTTTATCTCTGAAACTGATATGAAAAAACTATTTAGTAACTGAATATAAGTAATAGCTAATACGTTTAGATGTAAAACACACTTTTCAATGAGAATTTTAATGAAAGGCATTGAAAGTTGAAGACATTCTAGTGCATCAAGTTCACTAAGTATACATAAAATCCCAAATTCAACAATAATAAACTACTTCTTAGAGTGCTATAAATAAACTTTATCAAGACTAGCATTTTTTACTATTTGACCAAACAATCACAAAATTTTGCATTGGGAATAAAGAGGTAAATTTATTTCAGTGTTTCATTTTAGCATGTTCCTACTTATATGCAATTTACCAACATAATGCTATAAACTTGTTATGATCATGTACAATGAAAATATGCTTTTATATAGTCATCCTCTAGATCGTACACTTATGTTATCCACTTCTCCATGAGGAGTTATTGAGGATTTTTTATTGTGCAAACCTCAAAATTTGCCGAAAAAATGTCAAAATCATTTTTTGCACAATTCTTCCATGATTTTGTTATAAACTGTTTTACAGTTAAATTCTTTAAAACTGGTTACTGTCAACTATGGACTTTTTTCAGTTGGGAATATTATTGTACTGCACTATAAAGTGCATATCATACTACCATGTACTGTACTACAAAGTATCATGCCACTACCACTCGACTTCAAATTTTTTTTGCTTGTGATGTGCTACTTTTACATTACAGTAACAGCACTTTTCAAGCAACACTGCAGCAGTTTAACCTCCGGTATGCACTAGAACTATTTTATACTATAACCACTTCATTTAACATATCACTGTATTGCCTATGTTTAAATTTAAGTGCTCTACAGTGTTGTGTCATGGAGTGTGCTCAAAAATAAAAATGATAGGTGTGTGAACTATCATGCTGTAACAGGATTTATTCAGACATAGCATACTATTTGCAACACCAATTTAATGAGATTATGTATGATTGACTGGTGACTAAGAAAAGTTGTTAGTAATTGTGTACTCTCAACTGCTACTACTTATGAGAATGTACTTGAACTACTTATATTGGAAGCTTTATTCTATCACTGCACACCTGTTTGCATTGTATTAAATTACTTGCTACTTCCATCCATGTACAACTATAATGCCATCTCCACATATTATCCGATCATAGTGATCTGTTGCTTTAAAACTAAATGTATTTATACGTTACTACAGTTCAGATCCCCTATAAATTATGTGGTATTTTGATATGATACTTGCTGCTTCTACTATCTCTATAGATCATTACCGCATAACTACTCAATTATGTTTGCCTATGTTTTCCTTTGCTCCTATTACAATTTGTTAATGCTGTTCCTACTTTTGCCTCTTATTACCACATTGCACCTTTGTACCAATCCTTTATGTAAACACCTTTGTTATAATCCTTTAAAGGATTCATTTGTTCCACACTCTCATGTAATGCCACATGTCATATTCCTTGTAGTTCTGTGGAAACTTTACTTATTTACTACTTACGTATGTTCAATGTCATAGTACCTCTATAATAATGGTCAGATTCTCAATCTCCTCGTTACCATCTGTTGCTATACTTCAAACTCTGTTTTTAACTATCTGGATACTATTCTAGAGTTGTCATCAATTGTTTAACCTTGCTTTATTTGGCCTATCCTTTAATTACTCCGCTTTACTTCTACAAAAGTGAATTTCAAGGGATGCTTTCATTAATTCTAGAGTAATTGCAAACCTGTTAATAAAAATTATGAGCTTACTTATAGACTAAATGATTCAGCAAGATTCACCAGAGAGCCAGTTTTAAGGACACTTCAAGAGGGTATACTGCTGGAGCTAACAGGAACATGTTTATTAGTTCAGTCTTATGTTTTTGTTCACATTTTTCAAGTATTAATAGACTGTAGTATTTTATAAAATCTTCTAGTTTTGCTGTTTGCTTGCCCCCTACTACAGATTGTAATTTACTCCCTCTACTTAGCTTCATTGTCCGCATATAATGTATAAATTAATATATTATATTTTTCTTTTTTCACCCTAACATATGTACGTATATAACCTCATTACCAGTACTTATACTCTTATATGTGCAAATTTATTTTCTGTTATTTTTAGCTTTATTGTGTATCTAGATTTTATCCGCAGCACTTAAACCTTATCAGAAGCATTACACGGAATCAGCCTAAATTAAGATATAGTTGTTAGGATTCTTGGGTGAATGTATAGCTAAGTATGATAAGATTAGTAGCACCAAGGTCTTGGGTTCGAATCCCGATGCTTCCAAATATTATCATACTTAGCTATACATTCACCCAAGAATCCTAACAATAGTACACTTTTGAACTTAAGCTGTACAATTTTGTTTTTGTTCTTAACTTCCTGGATATTTTTAATTTCTTTTTATTGCTTACTTCACACTTCTAATGTATTTTGACCATGAGTTACAAATTTTAAGCACAACAATGTATATGCATAATATGGATAGAGAAGTGATAGCTTAAATTTTAAACTTGAATTTTTCAGTCAGATAAGAAATAGTTCCAGAGCACAGTAAATGGGCATGGTCAGCTCCCAGCTTAGAATGATGGTCAATCCACAATTGAGTGCAGCAAGGGATTGGAAAAAGCAAGCTGAGCACAGCAAGGCAAGAGAGATAGAGATTAGCGCAACAAGGCAAAAGAGATAGAAATTAGTGCAGCAAGGCAAGAGAGATAGAAATGAGCGCAGCAAGACAAGAGAGATAGAAATGAGCGCAGCAAGACAAGAGAGATAGAAATGAGCACAGCAAGGCAAGAGAGATAGAGATTAGCGCAGCAAGACAAGAGAGATAGAAATGAGCACAGCAAGGCAAGAGAGAAAGAAATGAGCAAAGCACTGCACAGGGAATGGAGAGGCATAAAGTGATCACAGCACAGCAAGGGAGATGCAGCAAGGATACTCATGCAGTGGCAAATGGCTGATGTGCCAGTAGTAGTGAAGCAATATTTTTAGTCAATACGTAAACTTATTTTCATGATGCTGACTAGATGAGTTATTTGACTGAGTTCTAGAAGTGTCTTAGTCATGCTCAGATAATGGTATCAAATAAGAAATAAACCCAAAGAGAAATGCATGTCTTGGGTCTATCGTTTGACTATGGCATTAGATGACAGTAAGAGCTGTAGTTAATTTTTATGGTGTAGATTAGATGTAAGGAATCAGCATATGAACGCAAGTTAGCAAAAATTAATACTTTTCTTTTCCTTGAAATCCAGTTACTATCAAACAGGATCTAGAGAAGCAATAAAAATTTGAGCTGCAATTGTCAACTTTCATTTTGTTTTTTAAATGAGCATTTCATTCAGTAGTGCAGAAGTTATAATCTATTAAGTGCTGATGATGCAAAATTTTAAATCAATATTAAATTTGGTTGCTACCGTTTGATACTTATCAAAAAATCACAACAAACTTTTTTGATGAGGATTTTTTTCATGGCTGCTTCAAAATTGCAAATAATTAATTTTAGCGTTACACAAAAATTTAGTGGTTTATGCTTATTACGTGTCACGATACACGTGTAAAATATCAATGCTATGCAACGCTTAGAGTTAAGAGATTTCTCAAGCTAAGTTACTCAATCTTAACCCAGCTTTCATGCTGGCAGCTTAGTTTCATCTAGTTTTAGTAGCCCTTTGATAAGATATTGCTGATTTTCTGTAACGCGATGGCTAAATTTGGTTAAAAAACGTCCAAAACGTTATTTTTTAATATTCGATGGGTAATTCAAACGGGTTAAAATGGAAACTTTTACGGATTTTAATGTTTTCTCCGTTCATGAACACAACATCGTTTCAATTCGTCACAAAGCTTTGTCGTACGAAAGCACTGCTTTTTGACTTCACGCCAAAGCCAGAAAGGTCTCGTTTGATATTAATGGATCATCTTAATGAAAGCGATGTATTTGAACTCGTGTTAGAGTATTTGAACTCAAAAGGCTTTCATGAAGCTGAACAGATTCTGCGTAATGAGAAGAAGATTGATGTTCGTGAAGCGAAGAAAGCTTCCCCTGGCAATGGTATGCATGGTGTAAAATGCCGTAATTTTTATATATTCTTAGTATCTGAACTCGCGTCCTCTTTGCCATCTTCCATGCAATTTACGTATGCTATATGTTGCTTTCAATTATGCTCTTGAAATTTACGATATACTTAAATACTTATCAATATATTCCAATGTCTTCAGCCTCACTGTTGTTAATTTATAGGTTCTCGACTTGAAGATCTCCTGGAAAAGTCCCACGTTGCTCACATGTTCGGCAACAACAAAAGGCGTAGGACGAATCTAGATGCTGCCTTAATGATTGAAGAAAATCAGCTACCGAGTACTGGAAGTATCTCTGACCCTCCTGAAGAGACCATGAAACCCCCTTCTATGGCCACCCAGATTACTAGCTATAACCCCTGTAAAGATGATCCTTATGGAGCGTCGTCTATGCCCATTTACCAGGTAAAGTATTTTATCAATTTTGACAATTTAAAAAAATAGAGATATGAATCAATATTTAAATGTAAAAATCTGGCTGAACATTCTTAAATATTGGTGACTGTACGTTTATTCACTCGAGATTGTACATGATGTACCCAGTGCTAATTTTTTTACTTTTTCATTTTCATATGCGTATGTATCAATTATTAGTTTAAGAGCAATATTTAAAATAATGACACTTGAAAATGTAATTTATTGTATTTTCTGGTACATATGATTTAATTTGTATTTATTTGGAAAGTTCAGAACTCATAAATACATACCTATAAATATTTGGATTTTTCTTCAAGATGAAATATCCACTGCCTTTAATTGGTAGGTATCAACGTTTGCCCAACCCTCGGCCACCACTTTCGGGGAGTACGATTACAGTAGAAGTGGAAATCCTACTCGTGCAGCTCTAGAGAAGCAAATCTGTGAATTAGAGGGTGGCCACAAGGGCTTTGCATTTAGTAGCGGTATGGCCGCATTAAGCGCTGTCACTAGGTTAGTGCATACTTGATTATGCCTTGAAGTTTTTTGAACAATTATATATTACGTGTTATTTTAATATAACTCTAAATGCTTTTCACTAATTTTACAACCAAATTACAATGATCATATAGTTGTAATATCAAATTATTCTATACATTTATGTTCAGAACAGTTATAACAAAATATTGTAAATCTGAAGCAAATGGGCCTACAGAAGTTTTTAGAAAAATTCTAAATTTAGAGCAGCATTTTTTCGATTGCTCATATTATTCTAAAGCACACTTTAGCGATTTTTTAAACTTTTCTTGAATTTTTCACATAGTAAATATGCCTCAATTGATATCCTGGTACAAGTTATTATATTGGATAATTTTTTGATGGCCAAAGCAGTAACAACTATGATGGATATTTCAAAAATGAATCCAATCGAATAAAAAGTTCTGATAAACAATCTATGTTTTCGAATAGTTAATTCTTTTATGTATTACTTCTACAAGTTCAATTTCAGACACTTTGATAGTAAAAATATATTATAATCAGTATTATTTCATGGTGCATTAGGTTAGTACAGCCACGACAGGAGATTATCTTGAATGATGACTCATACGGTGGTACATACAGACTACTAAGTAAAGTAGCTGCTCGAAATCACATTGTGGTTCGCTATGTTGACATGTCCGGTGCTCAAGGACCTGCTAATTTAAAATCAGCAATCACATGCAACACGAAGTTGATCATGCTTGAAAGTCCGACCAATCCTATGCAGCGAATTATTGACATAAGGGCAATTGCCAAAATTGCCCATGAAAATGGGGCTCTGGTTGAGGTGGATAGTACAATGATGTCACCATGCCTTCAGCAACCCCTCGAGTTGGGGGCTGATTTGGTTGTTCACAGCGCAACAAAATTTATATCTGGTATGTATGTTTGGCATGCATATTATAAAAATCATAATATAAATAATAATCGTTGGATACAGCAAATTCGCTTTTTTGTTACAAATTTTCACATATAATGAATAAACGAAAAACTTCATTTTTTCGGATTTAAAGAATTTATTTGGTGATCCTGAGAGATTTGTTATGCTCAATGTTTACCAAATATGATGGTTTTGACACCCCTTGGTATTGGATATAATTACAATCCATGCACTAGAGATCTAAAAGCACAAGAATATTTTCCAACATTAATATATGACCTAAAGCTTTAGTGAACTTCACTGGTCCAACGGTATTTTTCTTGTCATACATCATTAGCAAAAATGTTGATGCCAAATATCAGTACGATAAATGAATTTGAACTTGTATAGAAAAATGTGTAGGGTTAGGGTTAAGTATGTATATCAATATTTTTCTTTTTCGTGTATGGTAATATCTTTCTATTAGCATATCTCTCTTTTCGAAAACTGATTGGTGATATTTCTGGCAGTCAATAATAATGCATCTAATGTTATTAAAAATTTTTAATTTTCATTAAGTCGACGAAAATTTTTCTTTTGTATATTTCATTTCTAAAAAGTTCGCTTTTTGATTTTTTTCAACTTCAATTTAAATAAAAATCATGCATATATATATATATATATGTATGCATTTATTTGTTCGTAGGACATTCTGATTGTATGGCTGGTGTAGTGGTGGCAAAGGATCATGTATTGGCCGAACAGATATATTTTTATCAAAATGCCGAAGGTACTGGACTTAGTCCTTTTGACTCATGGCTGCTTTTGAGAGGGGTGAAAACGATGCATATTCGGGTTGAACGTCAGCAAGAAAACGCCCTTGCAGTGGCTAATTTCTTACAGCAACACTCTAATGTCACTGAGGTGTATTACACTGGTCTACCCACCCATCCAGGTAGTACTTTCAAATAGTGGCCCATAAAGTGAACTTTGTATTTGACATATCTGTCAGGATGGCTGCATTGATTTGCCATATCTAATTTTTATCCGAAAATATGAAGCTGAACTTAGCATCATATTACTCATTTTTTAATTTGCTATGAATGAAAATTCGTTAAAAGCAAATTTTTTGTAACTGAAGTTAATTGATTCTGTTTGGTATGATCGAACTGAACTGTAAAACCGGACTCTGGATGTCGGTGGAAATAATTGTGTTTTTTAATTAGCATGCTATTGAAGATTAATGCTTTGTGTTGGTTGGTTCTCATATTAACAGTATCTTTAGTAGGAGTTTTAGAGTATCTCTAAAAAGTGACTGCTCACTTTTAGCGGGTCATTCAGAACTTGTTTTTGCTCAAAGTTCATAGAATTTAAAGATAATCTTGAATCAAACTGTATTTCCTGATTTCGTTTGGGCTTTTATACTCTATAGACTTTATGTTGTAATACGTTTATGTGCTTAATCTAAACTCTAAGATTGAATTATTTATTTCATATTAGTAATCTACTTTAATTTTAGAAAATGGTCTCAATGAAAAATTGTATGAGAATTTCTAAATGATGAAAAGAAGAATATTGACCCTTCATCATTGGTTGACAGATCTATGTAGCAAACCCTGCAGTTCATATGAGCATTTTCTTCTAATAAATTTGTTACTCATTCTTAATACTGTTTGACTTGACCTATTGATAGAAAGAGGATTGATTATAGTAAAATAGTATTAATTAAAATATGGCAGAAATATGAGCTGCAATATTTTGTGTAACTGTGGGAAGTAAAACGAGCAATGTTTTTTAAGTTCAGTTCAGTTGTTAATCGAGTTCACTAAGAATCTTTAAATCATAAAATTATTTTTATTCTGAGTCATATTCCTGTACATGTGCTATCATCCATGAAATACTATTTTATAAGGTATACATGAACAAATTTAAACTTGCGAAAATCCTTTCATTTCACAAAAATAATGACTTCAACTCGAACTATTGTCTTTTTGCAGGCCATGATTTACACATGAGTCAGGCCAAGGGAGGAGGTAGTGTCATATGCTTTTGCACTGGTTCTTTAGCGCTATCCCAGCACGTTGTTACTACTACAAAATTGTTCAAAATCACTGTCAGTTTTGGCTCAGTGAATTCGTTAATTTCGCTGCCTGGTGCGATGAGTCATGCTTCGATTCCAGCAGAAGTAAGGGCTGCTCGTGAGTTCCCTGAAGATTTAATTCGAATTAGCGTTGGCATTGAGAGCTCTGACGACTTGATCGACGATTTGAAGAGAGCATTCAGTAGCTATGCAGCTGCATGCGCTGTTAAAAAATAAAACTTAATATCACAAGTTGCTTACAAGGGATAAATACTTGTTTGACGAGTTTGATGTCACTTGAATTTGTGTGGATTGAAATTTGGTATTAAATTAAATCACTTTTCACAGTCTTATTGGTTTTTCTTGCAAACATGAATATGTGTCAATTTGTATATCTATGTAAATGTCAAATTGAATTGAAAAAGACAAAATTTTAGGAAAAGCTATATTCAAGGGCGAGTTAAAAATGCACCAAAAATAAAAAGTCTCTTCAAGGCGATGCAATGGAAAAAATCTCAACTTCATTACGCATTCTGGTAGATGAGCAAATGGGGAGTGAAAATGGGTGCAATGTTAAATTTTGGATTATGCGTGGAAATTTCTTGCTTATTTAGTGCATAAAGATTTTGAACCATTAGAAAATTGTAAAATCAGGAACAGAAATCAAGGTTGCATACAGTATTAGAGGGAATCTTTACCCATGTTATTTTTAAAGTGGAGCAATAAAAAACCTTGAGTCCCATTGAGATCAATGTTCGTTCCTAAAATTTAATGAGCAAGATCATACATGAGCCACATTTGAGATGCCATTAAAAGAGATGCACAAGAATTTGAAAAATATTTCCATGAAAAGTTCTTGTCAATTTTCATGGTGGTACAATGAGGGGGGGGGGGTACAATTAAAATGGAATAAACTCTTTTAAGAAACATTTTTTTTAATTTTTTATGAGATTCCTTTGAAGCCAGAGATTTTGAATTACCAACTAATACAACTAGTAAGACTACAAAAAAAGAAAAGATAAATCAATTTTTCATTTTTCTATTGCAACTCAAATTTGATGAAATTGAAATTTTGTTTACGGTAATGTATACTGATGGTGGTAGGGTAAGATCTAGCTAATTCATTTCCATTGTAATTACAATATAAGAGAATCTGCCACCTAAACTTGAGTCATATATGCTCTTCGATTTTACATTCAATGGTTTTTTTAACAAAAAGTTGTATAACTATTATCAGCAAGTGCTAAAGCATCAATATATGAATTATCAGTTTAAACGGAGAACCTATGCGAGACCTGTAAACAGTTGGTGCACTTCTTTAACTTCAATGTCATATTATGTGAAGCCATCTAACCAGACCCTGGGTCAGATAAATTTAGGTGCTGCTTTGCTCAGTATGGTCTCAACCTCATGGCTTACCCTTGAGCGAGGGCCGGCAAGAAAGGTACGCACAAATGTACAGAAATCCAATACAATATGAGAGAAAGTCTAGTATCTAGTAAACTTAAGCTTTATATGTTTCTGCATTCATTTTCAAATCATATAAAAATTAGCCTTCTTGTCGCATCACTTCTTCTCATCCACGGTATCATGTTTTTGGAAGTGCATACCTGATTTTAAGTAGTATCTGCGCTATATATCAGTATAGATACAGCGAATATCTGTTGTTTGAGTGAAATTCATGTTTAAAAAGCATTTTCGTGTATGATGACCAATAAAGAATTAGTTAATCATTCATTGGTTCATCACCTATTGTGATAAATTCCTGTTGATCCTTTCACGTTTTCTTCAAATTACCTAGCTCATTTTGCTGAGGAACATTTTCAGTAGTGATAGTCACCCAAGTATGAAGTACTTTTCTTGCTTGATGTATGCACTTCTCTTGCATACTGAAAAAGGCTAACATTACTATCTCAGTCTTCATTACACCTTGTGTGCATTTGTAATAGCTACAATTAATGTTGGCCACAGGCATAATAATACAATGAAATAAATCCATAGAGCGTAAAAAAATATTCCAAATATTTCTGCAAGGTATTCTGTCATTTTCAAGTTCAATTTTTAATTCACATGGCCGTTCAACAACATAATTTTAGCCCTGATTTACTGAGGAACTACGAATATCTATTTTGCAGCATGCAACGTATTTGTGGAAAAATTCGAAACAGCTTGTATAAGAGCAACAATTTACTTTTGAAAATAAATATTCAACACATTTTTATATCCAAGCTTAGGCTGGCAGGTTTGCCTTATAGGCTTACTTGAACAGGCATATTCTATCACTTTTTCTTAAATCGACCAGCTCCGGTTGTTTTCGCTTTTTTTGCTGGAGGTTGCTTGGTGCTTGTGTCTGGTCTGCTTTGTATTTCAGTAGTCTGCGTTTTAGGAATGACCTTAAAAAAGCTGTCCATCCTAGTTTGACCACCCTTTTTCCTAGCATCTTTGATTTTTTTAATAGCTACCTGCACTCTTTCCTGTTAAAAAATATAAGAAAAAAAATGAAACAACTCAAACATATACTGTCGAAATTTTAAACTTATTTTGCCTCAACAAAACAGGAATGTGCTGGACAAGATATTGCTAGCTATGCTAGCAGTATTTATTTATATTGATGCAGACTCAAAGAGTATACTATCCAGTATACAGAAATTATTTGAATATAAAGTTTTAAAAATAAAAATCTAGATCAATTCCATGTGAAGTATAATTGTATACTACAATCTGAAAATGCGACATTTTGCCATTCCTCTGATGTTAATAGCCACTAAGCCAATCAAAGTCCATCGATTTCAACCAAAATGTGTTAACATCTTTATGCCACACTTGATTCGTCCAATACGAAAAAGTAATTAGTAAATTCAATAAGAATAATATAAAGAAAAAAAATGATCATGTCTTTCTTAATGACTTGTCTAAATTTATACTGAATGATCAGTCGTGACTCAATTAATTCTTGCAGTACAAAGTTCAAAGGGTAAAGTATTGTCCAAAGGTCTATTAGACTTAAAATATATAAAAGCGGTTAATAATAGCATCAGTCCCATAACTAATAACAGTGTAATTTTGGCAATTAATAACAGCTTCAACTTCACGATTAGTAATAGTATTAATTTTGACTGTAAAAATTGAATTAATGTACATCTAGCAGAGGTATTTTTTTCATTCTTCATACTGTAAATTTGACTTGAAAAACTATTAAAGATATTTATAAAATTTGAAGTATTTTTACCGGATTGAACTGCATTTTTGTAACCAAAAATTCTGTAAGTTCTTCCTCGTTTGGATCAGTCCACTTTAACTCAAATTTTTCTGATGGAAATACATCGGGTTCTAGAAAAAGTCTGCGTGCTTCCTGATACCTAGGAATTTTTATAACTTCAGCTGAAATCGTATCTTTTTCTGATAATCCTTCTAGATCTTTATCTTCAACCACCTTAGTTGATGTTGAATCAGTAACTTCAAGCAAAATTTTTTCAGGACTTATGTGGTCGATGATTTCAGTTGAACCTGAAGTTGTATCCTTTGATAAAATATCCTTAGTTGAAGCAGCAATTTTATCTTCGATTTCAGCATGTTCTTCAGAAGTTTCTTTGATATCAAGAAATTGATATAAAGAATAATTGAAATGTAATTATAAAAATTACTAAAAAATGAATTAAAGATAAATAAATACAAAATTATCATATTTGGTTTGTTGACAAAAAACTTTAACAAAAGATAATGTATTTTGCACCTTGAACTTCGTCGGACCTGTCTTCATCTTCAAATTTAGTTGAAGAAAAATCTTCTGTAGGAACCTCACTATGTTCCTCTTCAAGTTCAAGTTCGTTATCCGAATCATTTTCACTTGATTTTTTATCCAAGCTTTTATCAGTTTTTTTACTGGTTTCATTTGGAATCCAATCTGGGGGGATTGTATATTTTGTTCGATCTATGTGTTTGATAATTTCTTCTATAGAGTGATATTTCCTGATAAGCATGAGGGCCTTTTTTGGACCAATCCCACGAATGCTGCATACAACAAGAAAAATGTAAATTGGCAGTACTTCTAATGCAACGAATCTGTTCAAACCAGCGAATAAATCAATTCATACCTAAAAATCTGAAGCTCAAGTTGGCACATATTGACTTTTCGTTTATTTGTTATGCATGAACATTCATTAAAAGTGAATACATCATATCTGAAGTTTGCTATACATCAATATAAAAATAAATTTACAAAAACTTTGGTATATTATGGATGAATTTGGATTCATCAATATTTACATGCAAAAAATTTTTGAAAAAATTCCAAAATTCATTCATTTGATCTATTTTAAAAGTCTTTATTTGCCATACATCAAGTAAATATATCAACATATATATGCGCACACATTCTTCAAATACATACCCGTCTATTGCCTCAATAAATTAATAGATATAAAATTTAAAAATCCGATTTAAACCTGCTGAGATACATCAGTACAATCACAGAATGATGTTTTCCCTCAAAAAAGATAACTTTAGAATATCGATATAAATTCTCAAATATTGCAGTATAAATCGATATTTAAAACATCCGGAAAAACTAAAATATTTGACATTAGCCTGGTTCAGCATAGCACCAGAACCTATTTTCCAAATTCTGGCTTTATCGGTCAGTTGAGTTTTCATATTTTTTTGTGCAAAAAAAATGATGATATCCCCCAAAAAACAGAAAAATACGCAAAATCAAAAAATTAACACTGCTTCAACTGCTCCGAAATGCTTAAATAACTGACACTGGCATACTGTCAAAATCGGTTTCACCGAGTTTCCAAAAATGTTTCTATACCTGTCTGTATAATCACAGCCACATAATATACATAGATCCACAAATTCTTCATGAGATATGCCTAACTGAGTGATCATGCAATTATAATCTACTTCCATTACAGGTTGCTTGACATTCTGAGCAAAGGTTAATTTTCGAAGCAACTTCGGCGTTTTGAACGTAAGGGCATCCATATCTTCTGTACCCGCAGCATAAACAATACCTAAATCAAAATAAGAATTGAATCAAGAGCTGAACTGAACTGTAAACATTGTACATAAAGAAGAAAACGTGATGAGATATTTAGATTTATTATTATCGGTGTTTTCTTATAGAAGTAATTATATAAATTTGAAAAACACATAGAATTCAGTACAATTTTCTTACTCTAAACTGTGTTAAGTGAATTTGATCAACATAGTCGCCAAAAAATTCTGATAAGAACAAGGAAAAATACTAAGTATAATCAAGCCGCATATAACTTTTATGCATGGAATCAATGTAAAACAGAACTAAATACCAAACGTTAACGAATAAGCAAAATTTAATAATGAAATGACATTGAATTGCAGAATATTCGAAGTAATATTTTATTTGTATGTATAAAAACAATAGAAAAACTGAACCAGCTACTAATGTAAATGAAAATCCTTGTGGATCACAAAATCTATGAACTGCATCATTATTAAATAATTTAAAAAACATAGCGAGTTTCATGATTTTGAATTGAGAAATCATATGTAGCTTGTATGCATTGACTCATTAACACTTTTGTCCTTATATTATGCAATATCAAAATTTAAAAAATATGATTTAAGAAACTTAAATTCGAAATCAATATGAGCTGAACTGAACCGAATTTAACTATGTAAAATGTCTAAACGAATGTTTATCGGGATACTTCTGCGGGATACCAAGCACAGGAAATTTCAGATATAGCGAATTCACTTTGAGCAAATTTTCACGTATAACATATCTATCTTGAAACGAATAAACGAAATGTGCAAAGTCCAGCTTAAGATTTTTGGGTAAAACCAATAGATTTAATGGTAACGACAGATTTTTTATCTAACGTTTATTTTATTTTAAAAACGTAGGTAAATAAGTGATTTGATAAGATATACCATCTTTCGCCATAGCTGCACATTGAGCTTCAGCTTCGCAAGAGGCTTCGATAACTGGAACTCCCATTAATCTAAGCAAAGTCTTACAATCCTCATTATGCTGAGATGTAACTCTTACAAGTCTTTTACTGAACTTATCCATTTCTTCAGTTCTAAATACAAAACAAAAAAACATTTACCATCAACAAACAAATAATTTATTTTCTATTAAAGAAATTTTTATATAAGTATTGTCACTATGCACATATAACAAGTAACAACACTGAGAAACACTCCTTTTCATGGAAGTATTGCAAAAATTTACTGACTGATATAAAAATATTTGGGTAAAAAAATATTCAACTTAAATTAAGTTTTTTTATTGTAGGACTTTCATTGGTGAAAAGTCCAACTATTGAAAATAGTCAAGTAGAATATTTATTTACAGTACAGATAACTACTCTTGTTCTAATGTTACTTACGTTCCATTCTCTCGTGCTTCTTTGTGGTCTTCCATTGCCTTAACTCGTTTTGCAGCTCGTTTTGCTAATTCTCCACTCTTCATAATCGGAGGCTTTCCATCAAATACATAAATAGGCTTGAGGCCACTTGCAAGAAGCCTAAAAATTAAAGAATTAAGCATATTAATTATGAAATAGACAAAGATACATCACTCATGAAAGTTCCTAATTATGTTTTAGGTAGGTAACGCCTGAGAAACAGCAGACGGAAATTTTGAACCTCGAATCGACAGAGAAATTATTTTACCCTTATAAAATAGCATTGCAATTTTATTCTAATTTTTTTGCTCGCCCTCAATCACATGTCTTCCTATGGTTTTATTAAACATCCAAATAAAAGATAAAGTAGTTTACAACTATATCTGACAAAAACCTCTAAGTGGTCAGGTTTTTATAACATATCATTAGATTCTACTTAAATAATCTTGAAAAGTACTAAATTTAGGAGCGTTAAAATAAAATAATTGAAAACGCAGCCAAATAAATATGAAGTAAACTGCGTTACTAGTAATATGCTAATTCTCAATTGGAGACAGTAGGGTATGTCATGAAATTTGAGACCTCAGAAAAATGTCACCGACTTACCTTATTGTCCGGTTGAACATTCCTTGAATATGTGAAGTGACTTCTCCAGATTCATTCATAAGCATGGTTGCGGAAGAGCCGTCTCTTCCGGTGCGAATAGCAATCAAAAACTGGTACATAGCCATGCTGGCATCGATTGCTACTTTCAGACCTGTAAGGCTACTCAAGTCAACTTCCTTGATACAACCAGGACATTCATCGCTGAGAAGCTTCGTCAATCCATGAATGCCCATTTTAATCAAAGTAACTTTATATGATATGCCACAGTTAAGTTGCTTTCTACAAGAGAGGGGACTGCAGTGCTTCACAAAAAAAGCGCGAAAATAGAATATAAACTAGAGCAAAACCGCTTAAACACAATTAATCCACATAATGGTGGAACAGTTAAAGAATCACTTTTCTCTGGCTAATAAATTTTTCATTCGACATAAATTTTAAAATTTTTTAATAATTTTTGACTTATTTCATCGATAAAAAGTGTTCTACTATGGCGGCTGTGTCGGCTTCTCTTATAGCTCCAGATGCTTTCGAAGAAGAATCGTATCGTTATCCAGAAATAGAAGATATCGAATTCGATCTACGCAATCTTGTTGCCTGCAATCCTCACGCGATTGAACCAGCGGCTCTAAGTGGATTACCAAATGAAAAAGAGGAGTATTTACGAAAAAAAGCTCAAATGGGAGCTCAGCAACTAATTGCTAAATTATTTACGTTGCCTAGTGAAATGGGCGCTGAAGGTCGAGTGGCTATTTTGCCTGAAGGAGAAACAACTCTTTTGCCTAGAGAGAAGCCCCTACCAACTCAGCGTCCAGAGACAAAATGGGAGAAGTTTGCGAAAGAAAAAGGAATCTCAAAGAAGAAAAGTGACAGAAAAGTATGGGATGAAAAGCGTCAAGAATGGTTGCCTAATTGGGGTTATAAGCGTGCCAATGATGGTGTACTAGATGAACCTCTCGTCGAACTAAAAGAAGGCGCTGAAATGCAGAACCCATGGACTAAAGCACGTGCCGAGAAGCTGGCTCGTGTTCAGAAAAACTTGAAGCAAAAAGTTAAGAACAATATGCGGGCGAAGGGAATGAATCCGATGGCTGGTATCCCTGTAGATATGCTTTCATCAACAGACACATCAAAACGTAAGCGAGGTCGAGATAACACGAGAAAAGCTCTTGAACTTGTTCAAGGTTCAACAGCAAGCATGGGCAAATTCGACAGGTCCAGAAGTGGGGAACCAGAGCAGAAAAAAGGGCCAGGTAAAATTCAACAGAAAATGCACATATTAAACTTATAAGAAATACGCGAAAGCTAGAAATTGCTTCTTTATCGAGTTCTTTTAAAGCATGACAACAAAATGTCATGCTTTGAAATAGCTATGCTAATCATATATAGAACTCTCAAGATTTTATAAATATGATAGAGATTGAATCGAGTCTACTAAGAGAATAGTTTATTTGGCCATATTTTGGGTACCTATCTGCATATACTCCATTCTAAACTAATGATTTCATTTGAAGAACTGTTTATTATCAGAACTGCCAAATCTATTATTCATGTATTAATTTCATTGCTAAATCATTATATATATGATTTGCATCAGTGTTTTCCTAGACAGAATAGAATGAAAATACCACCCAAACTATTGAGTGGAGCACAATAAATCTTAATTTTTGCATACAGATTTTTATGCACAACTGTTCAACTTAGCAATATTAAAATATTCAAACAGTATTTCTTTAATTTTCTGATCAAAGGTTATAGAAAATCAAATATTTTGTTACCAGCCTAATAGCACCATTGGTTTTGCTTCGGACATGTCTTATAAATGTTCTATTTTTATTCCATTTTACTACAATGAAATTGATTTTTTCTGGTCGTTTTCTAGACAATAAGGATGCATAAATTAGACTCTGTACTATTAGGTTTTTCAATGCAGATGTGGCATCTATTAATTGTTTGTTGAAAGTCCTAGGTTTGATCATTCAGCAACGCAAAGACTTAATCTAGAAATCTTTTTCAAAGCTCTATCTGTTGTCATTTACATCAGAACCATTTAACTTTCTGTGATTGTAAACACCAAGATCAAAATGCTCCATTTACCAGAGTATATAATGAAAACTCTAATTTTAATGTTCCATAAATAATTTTCCCATGATTTGTTTGGGTCAGGTTCGACCATAAGACGAAAGTTCAAATCTGTGGTATCAGCGAATGGTCCAGCTGAAGAAACCAACAGCGCAATGAGAGTTTTAAATAGCGTTCTCATTAATCGAGAGAAGAAAACGAATAGTGCTGCAACTGCTAAGCAATCGAAGTCCAATTTCGTTGCTTATGATGCCATTGAAGGTACTGATAGTATGACATCTTCTCGCAAGAAAAAAGGAAGAGCTGCTGCTGGAAAGGCAAAAAAAATTACGAAAAAACGTGCCAAGTAAATAAAATATTTGACCTGACATTCGAACCCTTTCCTTTTATTTTAAAATAAGATATTCCCTAATTTTTGCACTTATGGCCCTGCCAATGATCAGCACCATAATTTCAATTAGCTAAGTGCTCAACAAAAATTTGAAATCATTTTGTGTTTCTGAATTATTCTTTTACTGAGTTTTATTCATTAGGAATTTATTGGTTGATATCGGCCGTCGCGATCACTAGCAAAGCCGCTGATTCCACCAATAGAGCAGCTCTAAAATATTAATGCGCTTATTTTTTACCATACATATTGCTAATACGAGCATAGCAACAATTGAATATATTTTTCTGGTGCCATCATGACTACGTAATTGATGTAAAAGACAAATAAAGAGTGAAAAACTTATTAAATACAATGCTGATCATCAAATGTAATACATTATCTAGTGACTACTAAAAGTATTGTCTTTGAAAACAAGCTTTTAAACGATAATTGACTGAGTTGGGCATATTAATGTTAATATATTTTTTATACAGCTTAAGTTATGTCATATCTTAAAGCGATATAACTTAACATACAATACTTAACTTGGTGAAGTGACGAAAAATCTGAGTTGCCATCAAAAGAATCAATATGTAACTATGTCAAAAAGCATTTTTCAAATGAAAGATTCCTATTATAAATTAACCAGCCAAGGCATTATTTCTATAAACTAACAGGGTTATTCAATACTAGCATAGAAGTACAACTAAACCCTAAGGTTACGATAGCTCCACCTGTGGTTATTCAACCTTCTCATGTCTACTGTGTACAAATATTTGTATTTAAATAAATGTCAAATTAGAAAAATACTGCATGCATAAATGCAAGAGAAAAAATATGTCACATATATTTTGCATCAAAGTATGCCACTGGTTTAGAAAGGTCAATCATGCATCAATATTAAATTTGAAAGAATACACGAGACCCCCTATGTGGGAACTTAATAATGCATGGAATCATTTTTAAAACTCTACTGACATTAGATGCTCTTCAATAGAACGGGAGATCCTCTGTAAGGTCTATATCTTGGCAAGCCTAATGGTTCAGAAATTTGTTTCAGTGTTACAGTATTGTTTAATGTTGGTTCTTGAAGTGGCTCGTAGTACGAACATGGTCGTGTTGCGTCATACGGTGGCGTGAGCACGTCTAAAATCACGCAGGTTTCTATGGCATAAAGATCATGTAGATTTCCTTTATTCGCAAATAGCATCCAAGGTGCTGCTGGTACATTTATAACTGTATCTTTTGTACATCGTGCTTTTTTTTCTGAGCCAATATGATTATTTGAAGGATCATCGACCCAATCGAAAGATTTAAGATGAAGTTTGCCATGCAGAAGTTTCGATATAACAATCATATTTGGATGATCGTGCAGTGGTAACCTTTGCCCTCGGCGTATAATAAATATTGCAAAATCAAATTTTTCTGAACAGGCAATAGGCATGTAAAGGTTTTCATTCCTCTGTTTCAGCATTCCAAAAGTGTTCAGATCATTCTCATTTAATCCAACATCGGCAAGTTTGACTTCATCTAATAATGATAAAATGCTTTCGAATGAAAAGTCCGCTGAATGATCAATTCTCTGAAGAGAATCAACAATATCCTGAATAATGTGTCCCCTACATTTTTCACTCGATTTTGAGAAAGTCCGTGATGCGGTTTGCTCATGAAAACCAATAACCTGTCGCCTTAGGTGATACTGCTGGTGCATTAGCTTATAGAGAAAAGAACGCGAGAAACGTAAGAAGGTCATTAAATAGATGTAAAAATTTCGTCGCATTTGATTATAATCTTTGATTTGATCATAATCTTTGATCTTGTTAACAATCTGTACACATACATTTAAAATCCTGTTTTTCCGTAGACAGACACATGGAAGTTCCGTGCTTAGATTTAATTCATATAAACTAGCATAAATTCACATTAGTAAGTTTAAATTAGTGCAAATTTGACGGTATTAGTTGATAATGGATAAAAACGAGCGAAGTTACTAATGTATCAACCGTTTCTCATCCAAAGCCAATAACTACCAAGTTTAAAGTCATAAACATTGCTAAATCAAAGTTAGAGTCTATTTTTAGAGGGATGGAGTATCAAGTTGAATGGTTGAAAGATTTGGAAAGATTTAAAATGATTGATGCCGAGATTGAGCAAAAAACTAACCCAGAGCAACAGCATGAATTCCCTCCGAAAAACCAAATCCTGGAAAGTATTTATAACATTATTCGAGTAACAAATATTAAGAATGAAAACAACGAAGATTTTCATGCGAATTACAACAATAAGGAAGATGAACAAGTTTTGAGGGAGAGTACTTCGGAAAGGAGCATTTTAAACGCATCGAAATGTATCATGAAGTTAAGCAATTTGTATACTCATTCGACCATTTAATATTTTCAATTAAAGCTTAACAAAGCATATCACATTGCTGTATTTTTATCAATGACTTTCCCATAAAATTAAAATCCAATTATCAATTTCAAGTTTTTCAATTCATTAAGCTTTACTGTAAGATTCACTTATTTTTCAATTGTAGATTATTTGATTCATCATTTCAGTCATTGTAGTTGATGCATTAATGCTGACAAATTTTTTATTTTTACATATATTTTTTTATAGGATTCCTCTCTAATATATCCTAGCATTATTATTTATTGCCTATCAGTATAAGTTGACCATCAATTTTTAAACTAATTGTTTGAAGTTAAAGTAATTTATTCCTCATACTAAAGTTCTATAAACTTTTTGAATCACTTACAATCAGTTCATTTCAGTCAAGTTGTGTAATCCCTACAATTTTTGAGTTCCAGCTAAAATATCAATGGGCGATAAAAATTCTTAAAAAATATGAAAAATCTCACAAGAAGAATAAACGTAACCATGATAAAATTTTGAAAAGTTTTGGTGACAATCCTAAAAGCAATAATTTAAGTTAAAATTTATTGATTACTCGTTCTTTCAGTAGAATCTGCCTCTTATTTCAAATGTCATATATTCTGTAAATAATTTAGGATGTTGACATGGAATTATCATCAGAAAATCTTCACCGAATTCTGAATTTTCTTGAAAAACCTGGGAAAAATCTCGGAACAATTGTCAGAAGTATGGATACTGCAACTGAAAATATTTATTCAAAATTCAACGTTAAAACACAGCAATCCTTAGAACAGACTGGTAATACTAGTACTAGTACTCGTAGTAATATCAACATTGGACTGGATATTAGTGAACCCATTCAAGGACTCGAAAAGTTACCTGAGTTAAATGAGACTCTTGGGTGTATGAGTAGATTCGGGGATGGCGATGGGTCTTATTGGGATCGATGGCTAAATATTACTGGATACACTTTAAATGGAAAGTATAGGCCTGGATCTATGCCTTCAAAGGTAAAATAAGTTACCATAAACTTTGGATATAACAAATCTCTGTGGACCACCTAATTAATGTTGTATTTGAAATTCGTTATATCCAAAAAATTTCTTTTCCATGCCATTACAAATAATCATGTTCTAGATTATTTATGCCTAAGAAAGATTTTAGTATTAAGGAAAAATATCAAGCTAAGATCTCATAATTTGAATAATTGTGGTTTCGATAAAAAAATTAAAAAGTTTGAAAATAATATGAATTAAATTTTTCTAAACTTCTGAATTACTATTATAAGAACAAAGTGATTCCTTCTAATTAGCACGCAGAATAAACTTCGGATATAATTAATCCTTCTGGACCGCCAAACCAATACTTTTCACCTATAATTTATTGTATCCGAGAATCTAAGGCTGAATTTGGCGTAATATGCTTTTTTCGTTTATTTGCTATAAGTGATAATTTGTTACAAGTAAAAATTTGTTACAAGTGATAATTTGCTATAAGTGATAATTTGTTATATCCTAGGTCTAATGTGGCATTTTCAATGTTTATTTTTACGAAATCATTTTTTTTCTTTATTATAGGAAAATTTATATCCTATATTATTTAAAACACAAGGAAGATTTGAGCATTCATATAAATTTTAAAATCCTGTTTAATTTTCTCAACTAGTGTTGTTTAAATAAAAAAATTAATGAAACGGTTTGTGCATTTGATTTATATGTTGGGGACTTTGAATTTAAGTTTCACTTTTAGAGTTAAATGAAAATGCATACATCTGGCAAATTCATAAATTACAGTTCAACATGCAGCAAAGTCTGTTTCCATTATTATTATCACTATTAATAAAGTTCTGATATATAAAAGATGCATTAAAATATTTAAATACTTGAAAAATTGAATTTTTTCAATAATTTTTAAGTTCTCTTCATTACGGTTTTTTTTAAAGGAGTCTTGAGCTACAGTAAAACTAAATAGGATTTAGATTAATTGATTACTATGAATCTTTTTTTGCGTTCAAAATCACAAGGATTAAATCGATTGAAACTGTTCAAAGTCACATAGTATGCGACTTTGGTAGCCCTAGGTTGGCTTCAGTTGTTCTTAGCATGAATAACTTATTAGTTCAATGTCTATTTTGTTGATTCGTCTCATAGAGTTTTTTCCCTTCGAATTCCTTAAGTATTTATAATTTGAATTTGAACGGGTTAAGTTTTAATTGTCTAATTCAATTCAATGTGGTTTTGCATATTAGAGAGATTTAAAGGGATTTATACTGATCAGTTTCAATCTAATGCGAATGGTAATGACTGGCTAATTTTAGGTGCCATACTTTGAGTCATCTTGCACAAATCATTGTGGCTTTTTCAGGGTACTTACAGCAGTGGACAAGTACTTCCTCGAAGCGGATTTAAGCGGTATCAATTGGACAGATTACAAATGCACAGCCTACCTACCCCTCGTGTTCAGCGTTATTCAGATTATATAGCTGCTAAGTCTAGAACGGTTGCCGAAAGGTCAAGTAGAACTATGGAAAAATCTATTAGCATTGCTGATAAATTAAGTAATTCGATTGAAAAAACGAAAAATACTGCCAAGTTTTTTCCCCTTAGCAAAACTCCTAAAGGCTTGCCCTTGAAAATAACTGATAATAACTCTACAATTACCTTAGATGAGGAAGTAAACAATTCTAATTTGACCCTAGAAAAAATGAAATTTGATAATAGTGTTATCCCAGACAGCACTATGAATGATGTCAATTGCCCTTTAGATAAGCCAATGAATAGTTCTAATAATGCACTCGATATGGAAAACCATAGCCCTAATTTAATCCTAAGTAGATCATATAGTGTGCCTCATTTAAAACCAATTCAGTTAGCAAATCAAGCTACTCAAATAAATTTGAATACTTCTGATTCATCCACCAAAACAGAACTATACAAAAAAAAACTCGAAAGTTTGACAGAATTTTATGATACTTTTGATGGTTTTTCAAGTGGGAATATGCATGACATGGGTAATGTTGACTGCTTGGAATGTGCAGATGACAAAATGGCGGTAAGAATTTTGGATGAATATTTTAAACCTATTTTTGTTAATGGTTTTTTCACAGTGATATAGGACTATTAGCGCAAATAAATACAGTTTAGGGGTTTTGTGTACTATGTATGAAATTTACTGAGTTCTGATTGATCCTAAGTGTTACTATCAAGTTAAAATTGACCCCTGAAAAATGATGAAGTTCTTACCAATTTTCCAAAAAGTGCTGAATTGCTCCACCACAAATGTACAGATTTTTCATTGAAAACCAAATAAATAATATATATATATGTGGGTGTGTCTTTTTCAAATGTTTTTAGTTCTCAAGCATTTATTTTGTGTGCTCTTTGTGTACAATATGTATTTATACATATATCCTTCATATGAAATAAATTTTTCGATCTTGTTTACACAATGGAAGCCACAAACATATGTGCGTGTTCATGGTTATGAATTACATTTGTAACTTTTAAACAAGCTAGAGTTATAAATGTCGTAAAATAAAATGTACCATGAAAAGATGAACAAAGTTAGCCATCATCCAATCAGAAGTTTACGTTAAATGATTCAATTTTGAACTGTGGTAGGTCTACTGCTATGAGCTTGCACTTCTACCTTCTTAAATGAGAGATTAGTAGAAATCAAGTATAGGATCTATTTAAATGAAAACATCTCATCTACAAAGATATGCGAAAATTCAATAAATAAAGTGGCAGCATTCAAAGGATCATATTTTTTAATTCTAACTATGTGAAAGAAAGGGTGACCAAGTGATTAATAGTGATTGATTGTAAATCAGTTTGATTCATTCTGCGCAGGTTCAAATCCTACTTCCATCATTTATCAGTTTAATATTGGAAATGATCAAACTTTTGTTTAGTATAATTTGCATGATTTTTATATTTACCTTAGCTAAAAATCAATTTGCACTTATTTTGCATAGAATAATTTAGCATGTTCAAGGGTTTCGAATCTTTTTAAAGTTAGTGGTGTGATCATTTATCCAATGACATTCATGCAAATAAAAAAGCAATTGATGTTGAGCCTTTTTTAATTCAGGATATTGAAATAGACGAAATCTATTTTGGTTCGCAAGGGAAGCTTAAGTTCTTTGATATGTACAAGAATCTGAGTCGAAAAAGGAATAATTTTTCAAAATCAGAAGAGTTGCTTTCATTGGAAGCCACTGAAGATAAAAATAAGCCGCAAAATTTCTCGAGATCTTTAGAAAAGTCTGAAATTCGATTGTCAACAGAAAAAAATCTTGATAAGAATTTTAAAATTTTCCCTGATATTAAAGCATGTTCATATAGGACCTCATCAACTAAACAAGATAATGCTCCTAATTTCACTGTAGCATCTGTAAGTTCGAATTTTGACATGACAGAAGCTTCGAAACAACAAATTCCAAACTTTGAAGTTGGAAAAGAGGAAATTCCTCCGTTAAATAATCTAGAAAATATGCCAAAACTAAATGAAAACTCTGGAGTAATTAATCAAATCACACCAAGGACAAAGTTTTTATATGGGTGCATTGATGCACAGCGCGCGCCGCGTGCGAACATAGTAATCCGACGATTTTATATGACTCAGATTGACTTGTCACATATGAGTATGGGAGATGAACTTGGAATATTATTCGGAGCGTGTTTAGCAGACCTACCCCACGTACTGGAGCTCAGTTTGTGCAATAACCGATTAACTGACACGTCGATTGTACCGATTTTGCGGGCAATAAAGGAGCAGGCAGGATTGACTGCCCTCGATTTGAGCGAAAATCGGTGCTGTTCGGGGGCTGCTCAAGAGCTAGCTAAATTTCTAGGGGATAAGCATATAAAACTATGTCAGCTGAAAATGTCAGGGTGCCATTTGGATGATGAAGTGACTTCGCTGTTTGTGGAGCCTATGCGAAATAACACAACCTTGACTTACTTAGATTTATCCAGGAATCTCATTGGAAAACAGGAGTCTGTCAATTATGTAAATCCAGCTTTCTACACAGGTTAAAATGGATAATTTCAATATTCAGTAAAAAAATATGCATTGTGCTTAAGGTAAGATTTCGAATAAATTTTCGATATAACGAGTTAATTCGTTAGTAAGCACTCGACAAGGAAAAGTTAAGGTAAAAGGTAGACTAACTACCTTTGTATTCAACAATTCTTTCCTTTACTTTACCCTTTACTATACCTTTAACTATCGGGTAACTACCCTTTAACTCAGAATTGCACATTTTACCACGTTCCGACTGCATAAATATATATATGCATATATTAATTCAAACTGTAAAATCTGCCTAATGATAAATATAAAGGTAATTCCAGGGAAATTACTCGGATACTTGCATGTACAACATTGTGAGTACTTTTTGTGGCTATCTTTACTTGTTCCATACCTCTTATAATATGGCCTGGCTAGTTTTTAAGCAAAAAATGAAGTTGCTTCCCTTTAATTACCCAAGTTTTTTTAATCTTACCTAGCCAAGTGCTTTTGGGGGTCCCAGTAAATATGATTTATTCAAATTTTACCCCGTAGCTGTTTTATTATAAAACTGTGATAAAATTTATTTAAAAAATATTTGTACAGTGTATTGACCATTGCATAACTAGAAAATATATATGCTGGCAATCTTTGAAGAAGCGCCTCCAATCAAATTTTCTGATACATTAAAATGTATGTAAGAATATCAAATATTTAGAGTTCTCGACGATACTCTCTGGTCATTAAAAAGTTAGTGATTGTTTGTAAGATACAACTGCATATGCCTGTACTGTGGTATTCTTTCTATTTTAAATGATATCACCTCCCCCCCTCCCCCTAAGCACCCCCCTTGAAAGAACTTAAATCCTAATATCTTCTGATTTTATATTTTTCATCAAATTCAACTTTGATTTTTTCTAAGATTTGAATCCTTAAATCCACCTATTAAATACTAATTTAACGACATGTTTTTCCATGAATAAAAGTGATATCAATAATTTAAACTGTAATTTATTCACATGACTAGTTTGCGAGAAAGTTAAAAGTGTAGATTAAAAGGCAAAAACTACCTTTTACTATTTTTCCTATAAAATCATATGAAAAAAATTTCAAGCTTCTTAATTACTTGTTAAATGCTGTCTATTATATACATTTGAAAATTTAAGTTATCCGTTGGTTCGATTAATTAGTTTAAAAAAGCTTGCATGCGTATTAAAAGTACTACATGAACTGAACCGTACAAAGCTTTTAATTGCTATTTTTTGGCTTTTATACTCTGCAGGTTTTAAGTTAAAATATGCATAAATTTCATGTATGTAGGTGCAGAAGCTCTAGCGGACTGGTTAGAATCTGACTCGTGTCAACTTGTACATCTTGATTTAAGCTGGAATACAATTCGATTAGGGAGTGCCCTTCAGTTCGGGACTGCACTAGCAAAAAACACTAAACTACAAATACTAAAATTAGGTAAGACTGATAGTTTAAATTTATTTTAAGAGTATTGGAGAAGGCGTAGTGAATGTATATTGGTGAAAACAAAGATATATATATATATGTATGCACGTAGAAAAAAGAGGCAAGGCTTATTTCTGTTGGTTGACATATTCTAGTCGTTATATGACTGTCAGAATTGAACAATTTTCAATGAGGACAATTTTCAAAATTTTGTTGAACTTAACTCTCCGTGATTTAAATTCAATAACTATTCCAGTTCCTATGTAAGTTTTTATTAAAGCAATATTTTTAATACTCTCCTACTTTAATTCATATGGCACTTTTTTATTATACTGATACAATACTGTAAGCATATTTTGGAATTGAGACTAAAATTTATATTATTCTTTGAATTTGGATCAAAGTTCTAGAGCAATTATGGTTGGATAAATTTGTTGAAAGTTATACCAATGAAATCTCAACTTTTAGTTTGAATATAACTGTGAAATTAATTCAATGAGTTTCTACTGCACATATGTGTGGATATACGCACTAATACCTATATTTAATTTCAAACATAGCTCATAAAGTAATGTAACCAAAGCTATGCCACGTGGCATAATTTCATAATGCTGTAAATTAGGGTACAACGGATTTGGTCAATCAGGGGGTGAAGGCATCGGTGCGGCACTTTCTCGAAACCAGTCATTAAAGACCATTGACTTAACAGCAAATCGGATTTCTCCTAGGGCTGCAATTGTAATTGCTGAGGGCATTATAGCAAACAAGTCTTTGATCGAGATTTCAATGGGGAATAATCCCCTTGGAAAGCAGGGAGCTAGATGGGTTACCAGGTAAAGACAGACTTCTGATACAATGAATTTTCATTTAGCAAATTTCACATATGAAAAATAAACAGAAAATTCATTGCTAGCCATGTCTACACCTAGGAGCTATAATTAAATTACTCCTCTCTGAATTTTTTACTTTTTCAAAAAAAATTCTGAATGTCATTTCAAGCAATTTAGACCCAAACTGTCGTGTACACAAAGGGAGGGAGAGACTTTGAGAAATGAGAAAACAAATGAAATATAATAATTCTAATTTCAAATTGTACCCCCAAAAATTCTGCAAAACTAACAAAAAATTATTCCAGAAAAAACAGAAAATGGCCTGTTGGGATGGGAAAACTGGCCAGCAGTTTCTTAGAGCCAAATTCTTATGTGCATACTTTGATATTTTGGTTTTTTGTTTGCTCAGAATATTTTTAATAGTGGCTATTAGGTCTAATTGTACTAGTCATGTAGATGAGATACAAACTAGTATTGTATACAATCTATAGGTAATATGAATACAACAAAATTAAAATAAGTAAATACTATAAGATTTCTTTCAGTACGCATTTCGACTAAAAATATTTCAGCTTTATCAAATATTTGTATTAATATATATATTATTGTGTAAAGGATTCCAGGGGAAATGTCGGCAAGGGGGGTTAGGGACTTTAAAATTGATGTATCAGGCAGTAATTTTCAAATCGAAGACCCTCTTTGTTGGTTCAACGATGCACAGGTTTGTAGATTATGCTTAAAGATTATAGCTATCAGTTCACTTCAATTTTTGAATGAAAGTATTCAATGTTATTTATACATGTGTACATACAGACAAATATGTTTGATTTTTCCCATGAATATTGCATTACGTAAAGGATTTTTAATGGCTAATACTCATGCACATGCACCAATCAATGGATATGAACATTTATGTGCATTTATATTCATTGAGTAAATGTATATTGTATTATACGGCTGTACACATAGACGTATCTACAGTTGGACACGTCGATTTGCACCCTAACTTGAAAAATAAGTAGTATATTAATTACATCGGCAAATCAGAACTTGCTGTATTCTGACTGGATATGCCATTTGAAGAGGTAGAATTTCACAGCTTCTATTATCCTTACATGCGTACATTACATCTCTTTATCTAGTTTTTAAATGTACAATATATAAATATATACATATATATTTATATGTAGCTGGAATCGATTTACACCCTAAAATTGGAGGAGCCATATGAACGTGCAATTGCATGTTACTTAGTTAGACGTATGGGTCGTGATCCAGGTCTTACCCTTATGAATTTAACACTTGTACTTTCTAAAAAAGTATCAACTAGTATAAGTCTGATCCGAAAAAAACTGTCCTATTCAACATCGAGCCTTCACAAGGTACATAATAATAAACCTATCAAATACTATCATTAGTTTTACTAGCCAATCAAAATCTATTTGTCAAGTTTTTGTGATAGTTTAAATGCGTAGGCACCCAATAGAATTCAATTTTGAAATTTAAAATTGCATCGAATAATGATGTATATTTCAAAATCAGTATAATTTGATAAAATGTATGCTATAATGTGCACATATATACTATGCTATTTTATATAGATAATAGAAAAGCTCTGATCTACCATAAAACTTAGGCAACAAGTAGGAATTTGCACATTTTTTACTAGTTCATAATTAAACACACTTGAATAAATATAGATTTGTATTTTTCTAATGAAATCGAACTAGTCAATAAAGTATATCGGGATTGATACTGTGTCTATATTGTAGATATCAAACTAACACTGTCAGTTATACCAAGAACTATTGCTTCATTGGATATATTAGACTAGAGCTATTAGTATGCGCCAGGATACAAAGGTTGGTGGAATGTAAAGTTATAAAAAAATACAGTATGTTATGCAGTTGACCATTGATTTATGAAATGTAAGGGTAGTTGAAACTTCTTTGTTTTGTAGGAATTACTATTAGTACAAGACCCGAGTAGAGTGTTTGATACCCTAGATTCTGACCGCACTGGGATTTTAAATAGAAAAAAGATTGCCCAGGCTTTGATTGATGTTGGGTTGAAAGATCCAAAAGAGGCAGATTTTATATTTTCTCAGTACGATTCTTTTGATTCGGGAAGGATTGAGAGAAGTGAATTTTTAGATTATGTGGCTATGAGAAGAGAACATATGGAGGAAGTTGAAAATATGGTAAGTCTATCTACTGTGCATATGTATGTTTCGATCAGTACGTATGTATTAGTATGATAACATAAGCGTATATTCGATAGAGCGCATAATGACGTAATTACTGTACTTTTCCTTTTTAATCTTGATTAAATCAGTTCAATTTCTGACCTAGTTGATTAACTATCACTTATCAAGATTATTCAGTACGTTCTCATAATCAGGTGAACTCGAAATGATAAAAATGTTTGTAAATTTGTAGTTATATGCCAACTAGACCATTGACCTTCACTTTATTCAAGCCTTGCGGCTATTCGCACACAAACCCGTGCATTTAATGCTTCATTTTCATCCAATAAGGTTGAAATCAACAGTTTTTTCTACAAGAATGAAACATTGTTTGGCATTGCTTTCAAAGTTTGTCTTATTTCAGGAGGATATGTGTGTAGTAAGTCAATCTCAACCTACTGAACAGTGGATACCCCCTTTTGAAGGAACCCTTAAATTTGAATTCAAGTATGTACGACATTTACACCAAGGGCATCATACTACGGAGGCCCGATTAGATGCTATGATGGCCCTATTCAATACCATTACTGATGGTTTGACCTTTGTAATGGACTCAGCTCTATCGAATATGACTCTAGATGCGAAGCTCGGAAATAAATTGTATAATTTGCTTCTCAGAGAAAATGGTGGTCTTAAGGTAATGTGGATGCATGTACATATGTAACGTCTAATACAGTATGTAAACAAAATTTGATAAAAAAGTTTTATGGGAAATTTTGTATTACTTTTCATCATATGACATTATTGTGGTATTTAAGAAAATGTTGACAAAATTATTCTATAGAAAATGTAATTTTAGTATAAACGTGCAAATAACAGACTTCAAATCATACTTGAACACCAATGTAAATCTTTATATAGATATTCAAATAACTGTAGAAGTAGAACTATGTGATGAACTGTAAATTTAACTGTAGGTTACTAAACACAAACTTATTTGTAATTTGAAATGAAGAACTCATTACTATACATGAATATTTTTTTGCATACATTTCTAAGGTGTGATGATGGGGAGAAGGGTATGTTAGGCAACTTAGATTATTTATTGGGTACCATTCTTGTTTTTTAGATGTTAATTCAAATTCAACAGAATGTGTTATATTCGAATAATTGGAAAATTTTATATTTACCCCAAATAAAGCATTTCATGTAACGACATTTTTTAGACAAAGGCTATGATCAGAGTACTTCCGTGCATGTCTCGAGCCAGTGAAGCCCGTCTATTAGTACTCTCAACCTTAAAATCGTGGGATGAGCGTAAGCAATTATGGTTAGAGCTCGGCCCAGCATACAGGGCAATATTCGGCCTAGCTATGGGTAGGTATCGACTTGATTTAAACAGAGATACCCATCGTCTTTGTGCGCAACAGATATTAGCAGTTAATAACATGCAAAAAATGGAAAACATACGTCGTGGAAGGTTTGATACAAGCCAAAAGGGAAATTGGGAGGTAAGATATTATTATAACGAATTTAAAATGGTAATGCTAGTATACTAGGTGGTCATACTAGTGTACTAGGTAGTGATATTTTTTATGCACTATACAGAGTTTTATTCTTTGTTTCTTATGTGATGGATTTTGAATGCAGAAAGCTCACTATGAAATAATGAAAAAATGCCTTTGTCAACTTCAATTTAAGCTTGCACGTATATATGTCATAAATATTCATATATTCCATATACAATTGTTGTGGTGAAGCCCAAGTTTTTAAAGTCGCATCGAATAAAACAGTAATAGCGATCAATTTCTGTTTGCTGATTTAAACTATTTAATAAAATAAACTGTAGCAGCTTTATGGAGTTTGAATCATTATGGTGCTTATAGCATTGTTTTAAGAGTTTTAAAGAAGAAATCCATATAGCTATGATATTTTTTTTGTGTTACAGAACATAAGGAATGAAAAATTTAATGGAAACGTATTCACATTTGCGGGAGATTCTACCTCTTCTGGGAAATGTCCAGAGAGATTTGATTGCTTGCCTACAGCTGGATTGATGGAATTTGATTATGTCAATACTAGTATATGCAGAAAAGAGACACTGGCAAATGGTTTGTCGAATCGTAGGTACATTCAAATTTTACAGGTAAACACTAAAACTAAACGTAATATGCATAAATTATAGTTGAATCTGCAGTAAACTTCAGATATATTGAATCGGCTTTTAGCAAATTTTCAATTACAAGGAATAAATGAAAAAGTCATATGCGTCAAGTTTAGCCTCAAGTATTTTGATATACCAAATTTGATGGTTCGGAGAGATACTTTTCATTTGAGGTTTGCTGTACTATACTAATAATTCAAGCTATTGTAATACTGGTTGCCGTACATGTGCTTATATCTACTGCGTATGATTAATATACGGATAATGATATCAAGCAATTTCGAATCCAAATAAAGCTCAATTTGAAAGGGCATTCGAAATATTAAGTTGATATTGGATATGTTGATTGTACTGATGCATGTAATCATAAAAAGTTACGTTCCTTCCTTTTAATTCTCCTCTGTTGAAATATCTTACTTTCATTTGGAAGCTTCTGTACAACCAAAACACAGCATGAAAACTGCCGAATATAGAAATATAAGATTTTAGACTGGTAAATTCATACAATGTATAATGAAATTATAAAATTTTATGAGTGTTCCTAAAAGCTGGCAGGGCTCATAAATTCAAGAGAAGCTGAAGTACTGGAGGACAATATCGATGAAAAAATTTCAAACGTTTTAAGCAGATGTAGCCGATATCCCTTAGACAGGGAATTTCCTGAGTTATTGCACGTTTTGTACTCAGGTATTCAATAGTATTATTTATATTCAATATTGGACTATTTAGAGAGATTATTTATTGGATAATTTTTACTTCAATTTACCTATTTGTAATTTTTTTCCCATTTTCCCAAACTTTACAGTTAATAAAAACTAAGTGTATCTCATACTATTTTGGCACATGTAATATTTTTTTTGGTTCCCTAATGAAAATTCATGATTCATAATTTGCAGTATTATTCATATCCTATGTAATGCAAAATAATGTGTGATTAGAAATCATAATTCTAAGAGATATGTGATTCATATGGCATTACATTTGACTTATGAATTTTATATAAACAATACGACTGAACTATAATGAGACTTGTCAACTAAAAGTATACTGAAGCCATTCATTTGTGAACCAATCAAACCGAAACACTAGGAGCTTGAACCAATAGGACTATTTTAAATCGTGACTTGAAAATAGATATTTTCTTGCACAGTTAGCTTTTGATCTTTCTACAACAAACATACTTTCTCCTTGCTCTTCTTCTCTCTTGCTTTCTTGCATGCTCAGCTTTATAAATCTGAGCATATTTGATATTTATCAATCCCAAGTTTTCTCTAGCTGAACTATACAGCTTCTGCCTTACTTCGATGTGGATATAGATGTTATCTAATGATAGCAAAGTGTTAACAGTGTTATCTATAAAAAGTTTACAACGTTATACAGTCGTTTTGACTTTGAATTCGATAACTAACCCCTAATAAGACTTTCTGAATTTTCAATAACTTGATCTGAAATTTGAATATTTGTAAGGTACTATAAGTTTATGTTCGTTTGCAGCTTTGATCCTCTTCTTGGCTCTATGATTTCCATGCAATACTAGAAAAGACCAATGCTAGTGTTAGTTCTTTAGTAAAGATTTAACATTCTTTAAATATATTTAAGCATGCCATAGCTGAATTAAACATTTGATTCAATGTTTATGCAGTAGTTTCATGGTTTGTATAAGACAGTTTTGGCCGAATAGAAAAGCGCATACTAAAATATTCATATAGGGAGTGAACTCTGTCAAGTGCTTATTCATTTAGTGAACATTGGATTTCATTACTTGAAATTTGGATGACTTACATTGATGGGTTTTCATATTTTGTTCTGTGGAATTGAAATGGGTGAACTCAAGAGATGTGAAAATTGACATTCACTTTGATGCAGAGTTAAGCTGATATATTAGAAAACATTAAAATTGCTATTACACTGGCAATTACTAATGTATAAATGTGCACACATTTGTTCAATGACATCGAATAACTAACTATTATGGGGTATTAACAGTGAAATCAATAAAAGGTGTACAATATGTTATGCATTTCATTGACAATTTGTTATGCTAATGCTAACAGGTGTCCGCGGCCCAGATACAACGGCCTTATCAATGAAAGAGCAAGCTGTACTCGGAACAGCATATCGACCAGAACCTAGCAACTCAGAACTATTCAATTTGAATAACTCAAAGAAAGATTCTCCATTTGATATTTTTGAACCTCAAGAGGTACGTTAAAAAACTTTTCAAGATATCACTTGCTTTTTTCTGTTACATTTGTGTAAATTGATACAGACAAGTATAGTATACTATCTAGTGTACTAGCCAATATACAGTAACAGAAAAGTTTCTTGAACAATTCCATGTTGAGGTATAATTTCATGCTTTAGCCTGTAATAACCCTCTGTCTTTCCTATTTTCAAACTAATACTGCCGTCAAGTTTTGATTAAGGCAGCTTTTGCTTGCCCATACCTCCTTCAAAGTTAATATTGACTGCTCATTCAGGATGCTTTTTATACCAATGATTTTTTGTATCTAAGCTAAAAATATTTTTGACAATTTGAAAGATTTTAAAATAATCACTTTTAGCTCGGTGCCTTTGTATGGAGGTAAAGTTAATGCAGGTTTTCAGGTAAATTTCAGAATAACTTGTGAAAGGTTAATAAAATCTTATGTCCTTGACAAAAAGCTGCACTCCAATTGTTTATGTCGGTAAAAATCAAAATAAATTTGGTATTTTTGGACTAACTTTCGTTTCAGGATGATTTCCTAGTTTTGAATATAAGAGAATTTTTAATAAAAAGTTTTGATAATACAATGTTCAAGTAATGGAGCAGCAGAAAGAAAAATTTTTCATCGGAAATGATATCATTTGCATTTCTTACTGAAAATGTTTTCTCTTTGGTCCATTTATATCATCGAATGATCCAAATTTGTCTTTTCTCTTGGTGAGAAATCTATTTTATATTGTGGTATTAGAGCTGGGTATTATGGGTCAAGTCCCTAGTTTATGTGAACTTCCCGAATAGACCCCAAATGTAGTAAATCTAGCATACAGCGGGTCTGATACTTCTGTGCAATATAAATTCTGGTTGATAGAGCAATATATCTCATTTGGTTTGAATCCTATTTATGTCTTACTAAAAAATACATATTTGTTAGTGCAATTGCTAGGATAAACTGAGGTAGTTCCGTCCAATCAGATTGTCATTTCAAAACAGTTCAATTTAAATACGGAAATAAGAGTTTATACAATTAGTTAAATAAATAGAATAATTGTGATTAGAGACTTATTTTCTTTATGTAAAATTAGCCATTTTTGGGGCAGTGTAGAAAATTTTGGGACCCCTATGTTGAACAACTTATTAAATAGATCATATATTATAATAAAGTCAGTTTTTTCTCTGGATGACAGCTTTCATCATGATTAACTTAGAATCCTATCGATTGCCAGTAAGGTTATCTCAATTCAATTTAAATTTGATTTTAAAGTCAGTATATCTGCTTCAACATGAACATCCTTTTAGAATACTTATGGAACAAATTGCATTCTAGAGGTTATATATTCAAATCATTTTCAGATATAATAGCTAGTCTAACATGTATTACAATAAATACTAGTTTAAGCTATCAACATTAAAAAGCAATAATGACCATTTTTCGAATTACTTACTGAATCAGCAATATTTGTTACTGTTACTTTATGATTATTTTAACCAATCAGATTTAGTGGTTGTACTAAAAGTGTAACAAAAAAATATTTGAATTGTCATTTTTAGTTTGCCGCTCCAAATGATACTATTGTGCAACTAGAACATTTGGTGGAAGAAGACAAAAGCTCTGAATCTGTGGATTTAAAAACGGAAATAATAAGAGCTTTCACTCCTAAGGGTATCTCTAAAGTGAATTTGAACTTAAATTTAAATATACTGAGCCCATGTTCTATAGCAGTTATGCATCTTGAAGAGTTACTATGCAATAGAAGTATTTCAACAGAACAATTATCATTTGCTGTCATTTGCCTTATTCGAAAGTTCAGCGGCGAATCGAAACTTTCTGATTTAACTGTTGATTTGGTCATTTCTTTGTATCCATTTATTTCAAATCTGACGGATATTATTGATGTCATTATGTTACTGAGAGCCAATCAGCAAGCCTCATTGTTTCAAAGAGTTGGGTGGTTAAATTTATGGAACCCAGTTCGACCGGAAGGGTATACTGAGTTAAATTTGGCACTAAGAGAAGAGCGTCAGGTTAGTTTCCGGGGAAAATTTTCACTAAATATTATCCAAGCAAATTTTTTGTATTCAATTTGTATTGTTTGGGAGTTTTCCTGATTGGCCAATTTTTGGTATATTTCTATGGATTGTTGCTTTCTATGGAGAAAAAGGATTCCAGTTTCTGGTCACTTCAGAGATTTAATAAACCCTCTCCTCTAAATAATGCCTAACTTTTACTGCAACTTCAAATGCCTTAAACTTAAGATTGCACTTTACCTTTAAGTTTTTTTATTGAATATCGAGAATTGGCTTGTGTTTTATGGGGGGAGATTTTAGCTAGGATTGCTCTATGCATTACTTGTCGAGTATACTCTTGAATTTATTCCCAAAGATAGAAATTATAAATACTTCACTATTACTTCCATTGAAAGTTGAAAATTACGCACATAAATGTCCATATTTTTTTATATTCATATTAGGTAGCAAAAATGGCTATACATCTTTTACTTGCCGATCCAGCAACTTCGTGGTCTCAGGAAGAGTACTTCTTCAAGTAAGCATTACATTTTCATACTAAAATTACTCAAGTATAGTACTCATTTCAACTACTATGAATATTTTTGTATTACTTAATATTGAATGCTGCAAGGCTTTCAATAGAATTTGTGCATACGTATTTCTTTCAAAAACCATATTTCAATATGGACAGTTTAAAGTGACAGAAGTAATTTTTTTGCATTTTTTATGCCTATGTGAGTTATTTTGATATAAAAAAGATTGTAAACAAATAACTTATATTACATATATATATATATATATATATATATATATATGTATGAGAGTAAAGTTTACTATTTTTGGACAGCCATCACTGCTAAAAAAGTAATAGTACTAGTTCTAAATGATATCTTGATCGACAAAATCTGATGGAATCCGTGAGATTCTAGACTAGGTTAGCACTTCAACGTATATTATAATAGTGTATTATAGGCTGTTGCAGATAATTATCCATTAATATTTTACTATGAAAATTTCACATGAACTATCATATTAAACTGTACTTCAAATCACAATTTTGGTTCATACCTGTAGTTCATATGACAGGTATTTAAGCACGTTAAGTTATACACTCGGAGTAATATCTTTTTTCTCAATGTATGAATTCGAATTTTAGAATTACGAGATATTAGGCTGTAACACAGCAAATTTGTCTCAAGATTAATTTTATTAAATCACAATCGACTTCATTAGTCAAACTGCCTTTATTTGTAACAATAGCATATGCCGATTTTTCAAAAATGTGAAGCTAGTTTGAAATAATTCGGACTTTTCAAGTACTTAACATGATACAATGAATTCATTTTTCACGAGTTTTGACTTATAATAGAAAAAGCAATACATTGCTAAGTTCAGCATTAGATTTTTGTATGCAACAAATTTATAATACAAGGGATTAATTTGGTGGTCCTGATCATTTCGTTACATCCAAAGTTTATGGTATTATTTGTATATTAGGAGGTACAGGGTACCCCTTGGCGGTTGGGTATTACCCAAGAATTGGTGCATGGAAAAGAATTTGCCCCATAGAGGAATTCTTCGATTTTATATAATCGATCATAGTAGCACGTGCAGCTATACTGCTCCACCAGGTAACCAAATTTGAACTAAACTGCTATATTGATTGATTTTGAACTGAACTAGAACTAAATGGGTTAAAATTATAGTTGAAAGACTCAAAAAGTGACTGCATTTGAGTATTATTGGTACTAACCTATCTGCTATTTGATATGATATTCATTGACAATACCACCATCTATGAGGGTGTTGATTAAGGCATAATAATTTGAGCATGATACAGTGTACATGTTAAAATATAAAGAAATAAGCTAGTACATTACCTTTAAAATTGATCACTATCGGCTTGAGTCAAATTAAATTTATTGGGCATCACTTTTAAATTCGAAAAATTAACCATAGCAAATAAATCTTATTTGATATTTGTTCTACTTGACATAGCTAATTTTTAAATTCTTTGCCTGTTTTATTGTTATTTAAAGAATAATTTCTATAGTTGAAGAAATCCTGTAAATTAATATTCTTATGCTAAAGTAAAAATGATTCATTCATATTCTGAATATATATGAAACTTGTCATTTTTTGTGTGGTAGTTGACAGAAATTGCTTCTGGTTGCACAAATAAAAGTTTCTACGGATAAAATCTTACATTTTCTTTAGGCAAACGACCAACTAGTAACCCAAAAGTATTTGAGATCAAGACCAATTGGAATCTTCGATGCGCACTATGTGAAACCGTCGTTTTACCCGATCCGCCATCTAATTTAACTGTGCCGAACATTGCAATGAATCAGCTCAATTTTGAATGGACTAATTATATTGATGAACTTTGTTTAAGTGCTGGACTTGAATTTACGTATCGAAATGCGACCGAGGGAAGAATGAGTGCCGATAGTTTTGCTGGTCATGCATAGTCACATAATTATATTTTTAACTTTCGAAATCTTGGCATACCTAACTTGTAGCTTATGGCATACCTAACTTGTAGCTTATGAACAGTTGGAGAACAGCATAAAAAATGTTGTACTGCACTGTTAGATTTAGAGATTCACAGTTCTTTTTCTAATTTATTGATTGTCTTTTAGCTGTAATATTTATGTACATTAATAAAATTTCTTTCTCTTTAAATTTCTTCAGTTGCTGTTTTTATTCTGGCACTCTATGACAGTAGGATTGTTTCAGTAATGTGCACTCGAAATTCGTGAAAAAATTAATATTTTTAAAATACTTCAAGAATCAGGTTTACATAATTTTGCAATGATTCGAGTCCTTAAGATTCATTGAAATGCTTTCCCTTTCCTCTCAAATCCAACCTAAGCACAAGAACTGAATCCTCCAGCTTTATTGTGTGCTCTACAAGCTAAGTTTATGCTGAAGTTCGACTTTCCTACTTACAAGATTAACTCTGTAGTAACAACTTCTGAAAAGTTAAATAATTTAGCAATTGACGTGATCTAATCAGTTGGTTATTGAATTGTTCCTACTGTAAAAAGTTTAACGTGCATTGTGATATTTACTATACAGTATTGTCATCATTTCATTTCATAAACTCATATAATTTTACTTGCGGTGGTCATTTTGAAGAATAACTATTGAAAATTTCAATTGTGTACTTTTTTCTGAAGCGAAACATTCAAATAGGAATGTGACCGAAGAATACAAAATTATTCTTTTTTTCATTTTGCCCGACAATGTAAAATTAAAAAAAAGTCCAATAATGAAATATATAGATTCAATTCTCTTCTACTTGCTGATGAAAATATGTGAATGAGCTAAGTTACAATTATTGTGATGATACTTTCGATATGCAGAAATTTGCCAAAAAATGATTATAAAAAAATAGTATCTACTAACCTTCCCATGAAAGTTAGTATATTGTAGAAAAAAGGAAAAATATTTAGGAAAGTAGACATCTAGCAAACAAAATTGAATCAAAAGTAGAAAACTATAAAATTGTGTATCGTGTATAATTACGCTATAACTTTTTAAGCATTACATGCCAATGCAAAACTCATTAAATAACTAACAATGTCGAAGTTCAAAGCGCTTATGAAAATTTCATATGAGCAGTTAACGGTTCCCCAAAGATTTCCTAATGTTCGATAATGGCTGATCGTAAGCACTCATAATCGCTGAATGAACATCTTTAATTGTATTAGAGAAATTTTTTGTGGGTCCAGGTCTTAAATCGCCAGTTGGAATCGATTCGACTTTAACCGGAATCGTTGCTTGAAAATTGTTCAACATTGTAGGTTTCAAGCTTGTTGCATTAAGACCAACATTTGAAGTACCAATAGAATACTGAGTCAGATTTTGGTTCGAAATTGGAGCACATTTTAATTGAGGTCCAAAATTATTAGACCCCATATGTCTTAAAACTTGAATATTACCTTGCACTTGTGCAGTTGAAGCTGGAGCAATTACATACTGCTGCAGTTGAGAAGTGACTAAATCCGGTTGTTTTCCTGAAAAACTGTTTACATTTGCGAATGTATCAGTAGAAAATCTTCGAGTTGGGGAAATATTATCACTACTCGTGATTATATTTTTCAAACTTGTACTTGTATTAAATGGGCTGGGTTTGATAATTGGCGGGGGGCTAATGTTTTTTGGGGAAATCATGTTCGAAACAACATGGGATCCGCTACTCGGAGATATTATGGTAGTAGCATTATGTTGCACACCCGAGTTTAAAGTCTTCTGTGCTGAAGTTTGGAAACTGTTGACTGCAGGAATAGCTGCATTACAAAAAAGACTATTATTTACTTGATTCATAGAGTTAAAAGCACTATTTGCAGTTGTATTTTTCAGAGGGGAATTTATCCCTTGCATTGCGATACTTGTCGGAGTAGGATTGAAAACATTCGTTGTACTACTCGAACGGTTATTCGGTGCAACGAGTACAACATTATCCGGCCATGTCTTATTTAGAAGCATTCCAACAGAGGATGTCTTTCTCAGACAATCTTGTAAATTATCTTGGTTTTTCGTGGGTGGAATATTTTTGGGAGATGGAGTTTTTTCCAATATACTATGAGCTTTACTGGGTTGCACAGCAGGACTTCCTTGTGCCTTTTCAATATTTGTATTGCTCTTCATATTAGTTCGTTTGGTTGAATCGAGAGATAATCCGGCAATTATTTTTTTGCAGTCTTCCAATTCTCGTTTTAGCTTTGTATTCTCTTCGAAAATATTATTTTTCTCCAACTTCAACTTTTCAAGCTTCACCTCGGCGACAACTGATCTCTGCTGTTCTTTTTTAAACTTTTGCTCAATAGATTTATTCCGTTCCTGTAGAGTTTTCAGCGATGTTTCCATATCATGACACTGTGTAGCCTGAGTGTCTATTTCAATCCGCAATTGATTAAAAAGTTTGTTGAAATTTGAGCATTCAGTCTGGCCAGAAATTGCATCGAGAATTGCTTCATGAACAGTTTCACATTTTGTGGAATACTCACATTTTTCATGTTTTTTAGAGGTTTGTGGAACTTCATTACATCTTGTGGTGTTCAAGTTGCCTGCATCACTATAATGACTTTCAACCATTTTTTCAAGCTTTTCCAAACGGCTTAACATGGTGGTATTGAGTTCGAATACTTTGTGAAGGAGGAGCCTGTCAGAGTTAGATTCTATCTGTTTAAGATCAGCAGCTGGAGCTTTCAAAGATTCCACACCTTGAGAAAGAGAATCTATGGTGGTAATCTTCTCAGAAACGGATCGCGCCCCATTCGCACGAGATATTTCCCGTAATACGAACCTTCCTACCTTTCTCTGTTTACCATAAATACAGCCATTATTACTATTATTCGGAGGAGACGTGGAACGGCTACGAGTTTCCCCAATGTTCCTCGTTGCGACGAAATCACTGTTCAATGCCAACGATGTATTGATATTTGGAACAACAACCGAAGATCCTGAATGGGATGTGTACTCATCCGCTGTTGAGAATGATATTCGGGATTGTCGTTCCAAACTGCTCGAAGGGCTTTTACGAGCTTTAGTGGTTCCAATGTCCGAATTTCTCGAGATTGAATTATCTTTATTTTCATTCACTCTCTTTTTCATCTCCACATCTAAAAGTTCTGTGATCTGAAATCTCCCTTTATTAACGGTGTCTCGGCTTGTATTATCAACTCTATTATGCAGTTCCGACTTAGAACTAGGGCGGTCCGATGACATCGTGTCAATTATATTGGTGTTTGTACACGCTTTTCAGCCGTTAGAAATGACGAATAAGATTATTTACTAAATGACTATTAAAAGCGCATCACCGCAACTTCTTCAGTTGCGGCTACGTGTTAACGAATAATTCAAAATTCATCACTTAATCATGTTCGTATTCTCTACGTTAAATGTTGAGCTTTGTAAAGTTTATATAGAAGAAAATCTTCACAGCCAATGAGCTGCTAAAGCCCTTCTAAGAATATCAATTTAAAAGTATGGAACTGCAAAGAGAGAATACAAAATGGGATTATGATTTATCGCAGGAGTTCTTACCGTTACATGCAATATTATGACGCACTTGAAGTATCAAAGGCTCATCTAGCATACGGAGACAGTACAATATTTCGCGTTGTATCTGGTGTTGTCTATTTATTTGAACGTGTCAACAAAAGAATTTATTCATGCGCAAACGAATTCTCGGAATGGAAAGACCCGCTTGATAGTTACAGACAAAGCTGACTTCCGTAGGAGTAATTAATCCGTTGATGTTCCCTTTGTACCTGAACCTTAAGTCACATATATACTGGATGTCTCACTTTGCATGGGCTAAAGGGAGTTATCATATCTAGGTTACTCAAATTGCCTTGAGCCCAGGCAAAGTGGGACATACGGTTATTTGGAGTGGTAGGTTAACCAGTGATAACATTTATCATTTAGTGGAACGTGGATTTAAGGAATAACAGCTGTGTACATAGAAGCTTAAACAATGGATGTCTTATATCTTCAGACACTATAATAGTAAGCTGGACAGTTTTTTAATTTTTGAAAATAGTTTTTATCCAATTTATAGCTGGACAACTGTTTAAGCTTATGCATTCGAACACTTGTGACGTATCAAACATGAAAGGTTTTGATTTATTTTCATATGCCTTGATTGCTACTATAACAAAGCCATACATCTTCCTGAACAATTCTGTTTAATGACAAATTAGCTAGAGCATTATTTTGCATCATAAGTCTTACAAAAATGTGAACACCCAAAAGAACAATGTGCATCTTGTGAATGAGTGGCAAGGGGCGGTAATTCTTAACCGTGATTACATTCAAATCATGGTAATCAACTACAAGCTAGAGTTCTCCACTTTTCTTTTTGACAAAAAAATGAAGCCCCTCTGTGGGGAGAAGTGACGGACAAGCTAGAGTTCTCCACTTTTCTTTTTGACAAAAAAATGAAGCCCCTCTGTGGGGAGAAGTGACGGACAAATAAGCCCTTTACAAAATTATAATCCAAATATTTCTCTCATCTAGTTCTGGATTGGAAAAAGGATGGATAGATTTCCCAAGAAATTGTTTTGTTCTCCATAATAGCAATATTACTATTTTACTTTTAGTGCTAAAAAAATATGTTCAATTCATTTTGAAAGATACTTTAGTATAATTATGATATTCCATCAGCATCTCCTCAATCTTCTAAATCTCAAATGTATTCTCATTGCAACTATCAGCAAGAATATTTTCTGGTACAATGATATCATCAATTGAACTTGTATTCATCATCACAATAACATTAAAAGGTATTTTACCCTTAGTATATTCATATTTTAATGTCATCATGAAAATTCCAGCATGTCTTATGACTCAGTGCTCATTTCCAGCACTTCTGCACCATCAACATATATCAATGCATCCTAGATTTGATGCTTTATTTGTTAGGATTCTTGGGTGAATGTGTAACTAAGTGATAATATTTGGAAACATCAAGATTCGAACACAAAACCCTGATGCTATTAAACGATTTTTGTACCATTGAACCATCAACTCCCAAGAGGTAGGGGGCTTTAGGGATCCTAGTATCTGGGGACAGGGCAGATATCCTGACATTATTTTTGGAGACTTTTTATTTTAATGCAACTTGATTGATGGACCCCTCAAAGCAATAAACATAGAAGTTCCCAAACATTTATAGAACTTAATGCTTGCAACCAGTCAAGTCCAAGAACAATAGGTGACACACAAATTTTTCTTAACTAAAATTTCATATTCAAAATGAATATTTTTTTAGTTTTGACTAAAATTGTTGAACTATTTGAATTTCCTGACAAAAAAAACTGTCAATATTATATGAACTAGTTGGCAATTCATTATTGTAGGACCTGAATTTGCATATACAAATATCTTGTAATCAACTAAACTTCAGTCACATTCAGAGTTGATTAATGCTAAACAATAATTATCAATTTATTTTGTACTTTAACTTCAATCAATACATAGAAATGTTGGCTCTTTACCACAACTTTAAAATCCACTTGACACTTTGAGATAGTTTTATTAATACCTCTTTTGGGCAATCAAACTAAATGCACTGGGAATACACAATATAAGCATAAATTTTAGTCCACACAATACTGTCTTTCTTTACTTTACATGTTCTTAAAATTTTTGCTCCAGTTACCATACTGCTTACATTCCCACATCCAACGTAATTCTTTTGATACAACTGGTCATTTGTAATGGGTGCAGTACAAATATATCCTGTATTGGACTTACAACTCATTTGCTAATACAGTAACCAATTCAAATAGCTAGTGAAATTTTTTCAATATCATTAAAATAATTGAAACAATGGATTTTATCTTTATAATCATTATTAAATGCCTGATAAATCAGTTTAAATATAGATGCATTGTTATACTTTAGTTCTAGCGCCAAACATTAAAATTCTGCTGCTAAGACTGTGGTCAAATGATTTTCTTGTTTCTACACAAACTTCTTGTGCTCTACTTGACATAATCTATATTGCCAGAGTTTGATGGAAAAAGTTATTTGGATTTGCAAAATTCATTTTATATATTACACTTGGAGTCAAGATGTGATTCTATTCAAGAGAAAGCCCCATTGCAAAGGTGATTTCTGGCATATGTAACTTAAATGATATTGTCAGATGTATGAAATGGCTGTTATAAGTACAATTTCTTAACCGCCAAATGTATGCTTTCAATTTCTGGTGATCTCTATATTCTGATAATCTCTATATTCTGGTGATCTCTATAATAAAGTTCAGGATATGTTCAATAAGCTTCATAAATAAATGATAAAAGTGTCAAGAGAGAAATCATGGATTACAATCTTGAAGAATAAGAAGATTTATCTGCTCATGTTGCTCAATAATTTGATCATTCATTATTTGCCTCTCCAATTTCAGAGCTCTGAAGTTGCTGGGAAGTTGCTGTTAGGAATCGTTAGATTAAAGACTATGCATATAACTAATATTAAGCACAACCAAAAATCCAAAGAAAACACACAGCCAACAATGTACTAATCCCTATTCATGTGTTGGCAAGAACGAATCTTGCCAACACAGTACTACTTAAAAGCACACGCATATGAGAACACACTTATGAGAACATACTTTTAAGAACACTCTCTTAAGAGAACATACTTTATAAGAATGCACATATAAGATGAATTAGGTCCATAGAGTCACAGTTTTATAACAGATTACAGCAAAACAGATCAGATCCTGACAGTTGCTGCACTGTATTTTTAGTTATTTCTGCAGACCAACTGCTATAACTTGTTGCTATAAGTTATGAATGTTGTGAACCTACAAAAAGGAATAAAACTACAGAAAAAGCACAAGGAAGAAACACAAGACATAATGATGTAAATTATACTTAATATTAAGATTTAATCAACAATCTATGACCACGTAATAAATTTGTACTCAGTATGATAATTGACTTTAGCTGGATTCAGCCATAGCAACCCTTATGTCAAAATGTGAGAGCTTCAAACCCTATAAACAATGGATAATTTTAAATTTCAGTCTGGACTACATGACAAAATAACCAAATACAAAGAATCATATGAGGTAGATTATTGCTTGAACCTTACTCAAGATGCAAGTAAATTAAAAAATGCCTGAAATTTTGCTATTTTAATCAAGTAAATATCTAGTTTTAGAATTCATTTTAAATGCTAGAATTCTAGCTTATATGAAAATAATTTTTGTTATCTTTTAGAAAAGCATACGTTTCAAAAAGCAATTAGCATCACAGTTTAAAAATGTAGAGAAATACAAGTATTTTTAAAATGTTGTTAAAGATGTGTACATTGAAACTGCATCTATAATATCATATATAGATAAGCTTACATCTTACTTGTTGATTGATCTTTTTAAACTTTTGCATTGGTGAATGAGTGGCTGGCAGTAATTTAATTAGTAAAAAGAGATTAAACTAAAATGCTTTGAAACAACTAACTGAAAATTTATAATTTTTCTGCAGTGGGAAGGGCATTATTTTTTTTATTTAGTTTTTATCTTTTAAAGTATACTATGCAAAACAAGTTTCACCTTAAAGTGCTTTTGCATCTAATTTGTAATTTTCAATGATCTTTTTACATTCTTTTATGACATTTTGATCTGCAGCATTAAACTCTTGAGACAGTTTTTTCAAAGATCTTGCACAAGCCTCAACATTTAATAAGGCATTATGTACGCAGGTTTCTCTTTAACATGCACTCCTTTAACCAGTAGAGCTTGCCAGATTTGTTACAACAAGATGATTTGATGCACAAGTTACTTTCTTATAAAACAGAATCAGCAAACTTAACTTAGGACTGCTTTACCACTGCTCCTTTCATTCCAGTTTAAAAACTCTTTAACAGAAGAAAACTCATTTTTTTTCCAAAATCTTTGATTTGGTTCACATTATTGTTGGTAGACATTGATATTTTTGAAAGTCTGCTTGTAAATTCTAAACTCTTCTATACAACAACATCAATTTGACTAATCTAGCACAGGAAAAGAATATTTGACCTAGATGCCTAAATTACCATTATTGCATTGACCCTTTAATGAGTTTGTCACTGCATTGAATGTTTTCACCCACATTTTTTAGGCATACAAGTATTAGAGGTTGCATTTAATTCCTAATCTGGCACTTATTTAGAAATGAATTTGGTAAGATCAATTTCATTAGATTAGGGCTGAACAAATCATGGACAATATTCATAATTCAAGTAGAGTGGAGTAGTTACGTTCAGCTCTATTTTATACTTTTCAAAAACTAGATCTATTTAAACATTAGTGAAAGAAAGATAATCAAAATTTTTACCAAAAAAAATGAAAACTGTTTGATGTTAAGAAGTGCTCTAGTACAGTATATTTGTCTAGTGTTTGAAAGTTTTTTGGAAACAGTATATTTTCAATATGAAAGTTAAAACTTGAATGTTTACTGCATGAATCTAAACTCACAAGTAAAAGAAAAAGAATGATGGTAGGAAAACTTTCAATTTGTTTGTGGGCTGCAAGGTTTTGTTAGAAACATTAAATACAACAAAGCACAAAAAACTGTGACAGAAATGTGTATATTTATCATGTACTGATTGTGTTGATAGAAGTGAGCTAACTTTATCAACACAGTAAAATACATAACCTTACTGGCATGTGCACAGCTAATTTATTTGGAACATCATAAATGGAAACTGACTGCAGCTATAAGAATAGAATTAATTCCTAAGGGAGTTAATTCCTAACAGGTTTCTTCTTCTGTGCACTTTTATAATCCAAGTATAGAGATAATAATGTCAACAAGGCATTATGATTGCATCTTTAACTACATTTTTTCTTCTTCCTGGAGGGTTAACTTGATGTAAAGCATTTTATTGCTTGCACCCCTCAAGAATAGTACATTTTTGAATCACTTTCAACTAAATTTTTTTCAATCCAATCAGATCAAATTCAGTTTAATTGCATCTATTTAGAAAAGTTGATTCTGTTTTGGTGACCATGAAAACTGCATCAAATTGACTTCAGATTGGCAATTAGCACAGTTGCAAAGTTGTATTGGTTAAGGAATATGCAATTTAGCAAGTTTTAAGGTGCTGATGTTTTGTAGCTTAAATAATCTCAATACTTTAAGAACTAGAATATATTATGCTTGTTAGTACCAAATATTCCTCCTTACTATATAAGAAAAGATGATTTGCTTTCACAGTAAAGTGTTCAACTGCACTATTCACAATCTTTTCTCTGCCCTTTGATATTTGTCTAAGTTTGCTGTTAGCATTGTTGTAATGGAGATACTGCCCAACTCATTTCAGACTTTTTTAACCTTTCAACAACATCTTACTCAGTTCTTCAACTACTTGATAAATTTGCATATCTGATACCACTTTCTTTTTTATGTATTTATTCAACTCTAAACTGTTAGGAATTAATCCCTAATGGAGTTAACTCTATTCTGCAGCTGCAGTATGTTTTTCATGATACCATGTTGAAGTTTAAATTTTGATCATGAGAACAAGTTCCAGTTTAGGCTATGAAAACAAGTTCCAGTTTAGAACGTGAGAACAAGTTTTAGTAAATGATATTTTGTTGTGTTGAAGTTATCTTACTTTTATCAACACAATTCAGCATATAATATTTGTTAGGAATTGACTGCTAAGCAGTTAATCCTACAATATTTTAGCTGTATCATTATTGAAGATTCTCAATTTAAGAATTCTCACTGTTAATATTATGTTCTCATTTTAGCCAATGGAATAGTGCCACAGTGCAATTGCTATTGGTCCATCATATAACTGAATATTTATCTATATTGCATTGCTAGAATTCATTCCAAGTAATGCAGTAATATATACTGCATGACCTCTTCATAGTGCCTGTTGTGTTGCAATAGTTTATAGATTCTGTCACAAATTTTTTGTGTTTCTGATTTATGCTACATTTCTAACAGTTATCAGTTATCTTGCTACTATTGCTGGAAGGAAGCATGCTTACCTTACAATTACAGAGACATAATATACTACTAAATGATTCATTATTACTCATTTCTCATTGAAATCATAGGCAATGCAATAATATATTATTGACAATATGCATTCTAAAAAGCATTTAATTTTAGTAAATATTTATCAGGAACACAATAGCCAAAAGGCAAGAAGAAACAAACAAGAATTAATGGAGATACGTTGCATTCAATAATTTGTGTTAATAGAAGTGAGGATATTTTATCAACACAACAAAAATACATATAAGCTGATTATTCAAAATATATGGCTCTTCTTAAACTTCTACTCATGTGACTCTCCTAGAACTTCTACTGATGTGACTCTCCATAAATCTAGAATTGTACAAATTCTCTTGAATTGCATAGTTGCACAAATCTTCCTGAATTGTACTGCAGCTACAAATAGAATTGGCACTTTAGGAAGTTAATTCCTAACAACATTGGTGTCCGCTAAAAAAAGTAATCATATTTTTTACTGTATTATGAAAAAATGCTCTCAACTTGGTAATGCACAAAAGATACTTTTTAATCAGATTGTTGATATTGGAAGAAGAAGGGTATAGTAGTATGATGTAGTACTTATACCTATGTTAAAGGATGTAGCAAAATTTAGGGTATAGAGTCCAATGTATGGCAGAGGGCAGACAAACAGCAAAGCAAAGAAAAGATTAAATAAAATATAGTAGTTTTATTAAACTTAAGAAGAGTGAACATATGCACAAGACTGAATAAATAGACAAGGCCCCGTTAGCTCCTGCAGTATACCCTCTTGAAGTGCCCTTGAAATTGGCTCTCCAGTGAATGTTGCTGAATCTCACTGCATCATTTGTGCCATAAGTAAATGTTGTAGTTTCCATTGTTAAGTTTGTGACAATTCTATAATTATTTAAAGAATTCTAACACTTTGTCTTTGGTAGAAATAAAGCAGAATAAAGTGGAGTAATTGATAAAAGGGCCATTCAAACAGGATCAAAACTCTGATGACTGTTCTAGAATAGTATCCAGTCAGTTGAAGCGGAGTTTGAAGTTGGTAAAGAAGAGTTTTTGGGGAGCATGATGAAAATAGAATCATTCTTTTGTAGGTTGAATTGGTTCTAGAAAACAATCCAAGAAGTTTCCAAGTAACCATGAGAAAGGTGACATGTGGCAATATGTAGAGTAGGTGCACAAAGGATTCCATAAAGGATTGTGGCAAAGGTGTAGATATAAAGGGTTTGGCATTTAAGACACAAATAGGATAAAAGGTGCTAATTGGTAAAAGGAGCAAAAATTATAGAAAAGGTGTAGGCAAAATATAGGCAAACATAGGCAAACATAGGCAGACATTTACAAACATAGTTGAGCAGATATGCCATAGCAATTTAAAGAGATAGCAGGACCAGCAAGTATTCTGACACAGACACAAATCTCTTACATTTGTTACATTTTATCTTGAATGAAATGAATTCTATTGAAAAGATATTTTAAAACCAGGTATTATGCAGCTCCTGTGATACTGCAGTATTTTTCTGGTATTATTTAAAACCAATGTAAATGCAAAGAGAACATTGTATAAAATGCAATTGACCAATTATAAAAAAAATTTTGCCGCAAAAGAACTGTCCATATGGATGCCATCATACTAGTGACTTTAAACTCATTGCTGCTGGTGTATTAAAGCTAACATTATAGTTCAATCAGAAAGTAAAATGACTCTGTATTGAAAAATCCTTCCTAATGTTTGTGAAGAATATTTTGAATTCTAATTTCTGAAATTGTATGTATGTATCTTTGTTATATCATTTAAATTAAGCCTATTGGCCATGACATTACTGTTGTAATAGTTAGTTCAAAGTCTTTATTTGTCCTTGCAAGACCAAAATTCCTTGGCATATAAGCACTTCAAACAATCGTACATCACCGTCTCCTTCTGATTACTATTCCTATTACTCTTGCTCGCCGGCAGAGGATTAGTAAGCCATGGACATAAGGAAAATGTGAGTATTACTCTATCATCTTGTAGTTTGAGAGAAACCATTATTTTGAATTTCCTTCTTAAAACGTGCTGCAAATCTCATGAAAAATATTTCCGAAGATGGAAATTACCTATTGAGATGGGGAAAATTTACCAGCAACTTCTCAAGTCAAATTTCTGCTCTTTTTGCCTTGACATTGTAGCAACAAGTTTCTTGCATGTACTGCCTTTCATGCCTTGTTTCACTGGTAGGAATTTTGGCACATGTAAGCAATCCCTTCTTCAATGTATGGAAAATGTCATATAAAGTGTTTGCCAGAGGAAAAGAGGGGATCAAAATGTGTTTCATAGTCATATAGCCGGCAGCTTTTTTAGCAGCCATGCGGATTATCGGCCATTTCATAGCCAGCTAATTTAAAGGCGGCTTTGTCTTTGGAATTGCTAATTTTAATTATTGCTTTATATATATCGTTCAAATAAGTTGAATATGGCTGAAAAAGGAAACTTGGTTGAAAAAGTGAACGATCTTAATGCAGAAAGATTGACGACAACCAATAAACTGTTGCACAAGATCGATTTCCTTATCCAAGCAGTAAAAGATGAGAAGGAAAAGATTTCTCCAGAACTCAATCAGCTACAGTCATTGGCAACCTTAATTTCACATGCTCAAAGTATTAAAGCTTCCAACGATGAATGCTTTCTTTCTTTGCATGAAAAAATTTATAAACTGGGAAAAAATCTTGATAAGGTGCAATAGCAACTCAAGGCAATCATTGTTTTTCATATTTCTTTAAACTCTTGGAAATACTCATCTTCTTTCAAAATTAAAAATGTCAGAAATATCTTCACATTGGTTTATTTTATTCAAGTGTTTGATGCTTTTATACTCTTCTATGATGTGAAGTTTTTAAATGTTCGTCCTCTCCGCTATTCAAAATTTATCTATTACACAACCCTGTTCTTATTCTAATTTTTCCAATTTTATCCCGCAAAAGATGTAATTGTGTTAAGTTTGCGAGTGAAATGTATCCAGTGCTATCGATATTCTGTATTATTTTGAATCCCAATACATAGGAGTCAGTAAATATTGAGTGTTTAAAAGGATTCAATGAAATGGATAAACATTCTTTAAATCGAATGGTCGGCTCATACCTTTATAGAACTGGGGCATTTGATGCAGCTTCATCGTTTAAGGTATGCAGTTTTTTAATGTCAAGTATTTCTGAAAATTTACTTTTATTTTATATTTCAACAGTTGCTCTCCAATGGTTAACGGGAAAAATATGTTTCTGTTGCAATACTAATATTTGCCTCTAAGACTTAGTTTCCATAATCACTAATTTAATTATAATACTTTTATCTGATAAATTTTGAGAGATTAACTTCAAGATATATTGATATGATTAAAATGCATTTGCAGTATGCTCGAATTTGTTTTATTTGCTATAAATTCTTAAGAATTTAATTTCTCAAATTATTTTGATGGAATTATCAATACCCAGACTTAAAAATGTTAAAATATATTGAAAATGGAAGATTCTATATATGACTCTTTCATATCATATTGGGTCAAGAATAATTCCTTCTATAATTTAGAAATTTTTGCGGGTCATTTGTTACTGCAACTATAATAACGTAAATCTATTAGTGTTAGACTGCAGTGTTTCTTAGTAAAGTATAAATTCTTAAAATACCTCACAATAATATCAGCCTCTCAGTATGATGAATCACCTAATGTAAAGAATTTTCGATTCATGTCCTATAGAACGATTTAAACAATAAATCGTATTGAATATAATGATGACCTTAAATTTATATTTATCCATACTAAAATTTCAGTGAAATTGTCCATTACTTGTTGAGTTATTTACCAGGTGCTATTCAATTTTTTGCTCTTGGCAACCATAATGCTGAATTTAGAACTGATTTGACAGTCATGTTATTGCAGTTTAGATTCTAAAAAAAAGAATCTTATAGCTAGGGTAAAATTTAATTTCTCTTCTAGGAGGAAACAAAACTGGATTTGCCAGAGAATGAAATGCTGAATTTAACAGAGTTGTTTCATGCAATAAAAGCACTAAATCAACACGATTTGAGCTTAGCGAGTGCCTGGATCTTAAAACATAGATTGGAGCTTTTACAAATCAGAAGCTCATTGGAAATGCTTCTGGTTCAAGTTGAATTTATGTCTATATTGCAAAAAGGATTAGCGGTAAGAGATTAACTTGTTAATTCTGTAAATGAATCCTTTGTCATGAAATAATGCCATTCGTCATAATAACTAAACTTTGGATATAACAAATTTTCACATGCAGCGTGCAACGAAAAATTCATATTATGCCATGTCCAATTTTAGATTTTCGGGTACAAAGAATAAATTTGATGGCTCCAACAGATTTGTTATATCTGAAGTTTTTAGTTCATGCTTATGTAATGAAGAAGTAAGTTTCTTGTGACAATATGTAAAATAGGCTGCTGTGAAAGAAGTATTTCAAGACCAATTACTTTGTCACCAATGAAATTGATTTGAAAAGCAAATATTTACCTTGTTGAACGGTTTTATTTCAGAATAATATTTTAATGGTTGAAAATTTCAAAAAATAATTTAGTTTTCTATGCTTCACTTTTAACCATTTTCAAGAAAAATTCTAACCAAATAAAAGTTTTTTTACTAGATTCTGTAATTATTCTTAATCGTCATTAATGAGCATGGACAGCTTATTATCTTGACTTTAGAAATCCAGTCTCAGTAACTTCTTATTAAATTAATGGCAAGTATACTGGGTAGTATACTTTATTAGTTTCTATCGTATAAGCACATATATTATAGAACTTGGTGTGACTAAAGCTGCTGGAGCAGTCAATAATGAAAGGTCACAATAAATTTGACTCTTTTATTCTTTATAATATTATTTTGCCTTATGTAATTCTGACTTTTTAGACATGTATCTGGAGACATTGTAGATATCCTAGATATATTAAAATAGTAAAGTGTGTCAACTATTGCTATTTGAATATTTGATTTATATGGATTGCTTTGTGCGTTGTTTGAATTGGTACTTACTAGAATTCTTTCAAACAATAATTATGTGCTAAATTCTGCAGGAAAAAAATGTTTGTTCATGTAAGTGGGTAAGCCTATGTTCCATCTGTAAGATAATGTATGCATAACTAGTCAAGTGCACACTAATTGAATAGTTAAGGTCGTGCACATATATATTTATGTATATATCTGCACAAACTTTTAAATTTGACTTCAAATTTCGCATCATAGGCAAATTTTAACCCCAATTTATGTATGCACTTTTTTGAAAAATAGATATCTGATGCTAAAAATTTTATCTAATTTTTTTGTACAATAGAATCGCAAAGAAGCTATAGAGTATGCATATTCTAGATTCCCAGATATTTTAAATACCTCAAATAATGACCCTGCTGTTTTGAATGCGATTGGCTGTTTAATGGGGGCATTACCCTGGGCAGGAAAAATTGACCGGAGCCCTTATACCCACCTTACTGGACCTGATAAATGGAAATTACTAGTGCAGACATTCAAAAAGGATAGCTATCGTGCGGTCAGCTTACCTACACAGGCAGCGTTACACGTGGCTACCCGTGCTGTAAGTACAAATTATAAATTGTATTTTGGCGGAATTCAATGTGGCCACTCTAGTCTACTAGTATAGTATTGTATTTTGTCCCTACTAGTCGATGTTTTTTTAACATACTTTAACTATAATAGATCAAATTATAAATAGGACTGCATTTTTGTGCCTTTTTATGAGGCACGGAATGTGGGTACGAAGATATTAACAGTGTACTTGCGTGCCTACACGATATTGACAAATCTTGTAATTTATTAGCTTGCAATTAACAATTTTTGACATTTATTTCTATACTAACCTCCCATAATTCATTTTTTTACACTCCGAGTGTTGGTAATGAATAACTTTGAAAAACTGATATAATCTAATAGGTATAATTTTTACCATAATCCTTGCATGAGCTAATAAAATCAAGAATTATTCTTTTCTACTTCCGAGAAATACTGAACACTTGTTACATTCAGGGGGGGGGGTTAATAAATTGAAGAATAATTGATTTTTTTGTCACTTTATTATTCACAAGCTAAAATTATACCTTATAGTCTGCATAGCGTACCCCCTAGATTATCATCTTTCGCAAAAAATTCTGTTACATGAAGTATCAGGGATATTTGTAGCATATGCATTTCTTATAAATCCCTTTTTTGTCATAAAAATCAAGCAAGTCATCGTACAAATATTTACACGATTGAAATTAAAACTAGATTTCTTTTCAAGCACGGTTTGTTTGATTTCGGTATCTTGCAGTAAAGTAACAGTTCATTTTTCAAAGTAAAATGTATATTATTTTAGGCATGCAGAAAAGACAAATTTATTATTGAAAAGCAAATTTTACAGCAGGTATTTATTGAACATGAATTTTCTGGTGCTTATTGGATTATTCTAAGTGTACTTATGTTTAAAATGAACCCATGATGATCAAAAAATTTACATGATTAGTTCGTAGAAAGCACAAATTTCGCTCACATGAAAATGGTATAGTTTCAATTTTTTTTCAAATTTATAGCTGAGTATTTTTTATTCTTATTTACTCTAGGTTAATCCAGAGTCAAATTTAGGTTTGAATAATTTATAAGCATTTTGGCCACTAGCTTTTTTCCATGATTTTTATATGTTGCTCATTTTAAATTTTATTCAGTTCATGCGTATGCTAAATCATAGCATTAGATGTGAATATTGTTAAAATGAAAAAAAACTAAGAAAAGTATTAAAGTTTATACTAATTTATAATTATGACGAATAAACTTTGAAAAAATTCTAAAACCTGGAAGTTTACCAGGTTACGAAGGTGAAAATGTGTGCAATATAAGGCACATATTTTTAGTTTAAAGTTCAATTTAACAACAAATTTCTTCATAGGGCGCAATTGCTGTTCCGACAATTTTAAAAATGAATAATGTCGCATTGAGTACTGGAAAAGGAAATTGGGATGGATCATCTGAACTTTGTTCCGATGTCCCTTTACCCAAAGACTTACAGTTCCATTCTATATTTAGCTGTCCTGTAAACCGTGAACAAGGAAGCAGCAGTTCAAACCCGCCGGTATTGTTAGCATGTGGTCATGTCGTTTCTAAGAGTACTGTTAGTCGGTTACCAAGAATTGGGGGAGGAGATAGGTTTAAATGTCCTACGTGTCCAACTGAGCAAACAGAAGAGGACGTACAGACACTTCAAATTTAATATGGACTGTATATCATAAGCATTTTTCTTCATATTTTCACTTGTTACTTTTTTCTGTCTTCCACTGAATAACCCTCAGGATGTTGTATCGAATGGTACCCTTTGAGCGTTATACAATTGATATCCCATAAATCAAAAGTCGATTAAATGATATATTTTATTAACTGATAGTCTTTGGTGTAACTGACAGTTACATTTATGGAATATCTACCTTATTTTAGTTCATACTGGCTTGCTTTAGAAGCATTTTTTTATTGAAATATTTCCATATTCCACAGAATGACTCAGATTAGGTTTTTTAAATGCATTCTCAGGGATCTATTTTACCCGAACATTGACATAACTAAGTAGAATGCAATACAAATACGTATAAAATTAATTTATTTTTTTTACCTAGAATAATACTTGTGGCTTATGATAGAATTTCATTTTCAGAAAGAATTGTATTCTCACAATTTTCTTTTGAGCGTTATAGAGAGCATGAAAGTATAGCTCCTTAGAGTTGTTCTCTAGTTGAATAAGTTATCAATTTCATAAAACTAATATTTCGAGGACCTTAAGGTTAATTTAATTTTCAAACAAAAAAGTATTTCCAAGTTGATTTGGTAACATTTCAAGTGAACCCCTAGTCGACTCTACTAAAAGTATCATTCATTGGCAAAGTAAGTGCTGAATATATTATTAACAGTTTTGAATGCAAATCTGCAGGAAAAAATCATTTTGAAGTTTTGAAAAAGAGAAAAACTATTTAAAAAAGTTACTTTGTACTTTATTGCCCTTGTTTCAAATGAGTAATCTGTAATTTTACTTCAAGTACAAATTCTTGTGCATTACATCTTTTTAATATCTAGTCATTCTTTTTTAATTGTCACCATTGAAAATAATAAGGTATAATAATTTTTTAAGTGTGTAAATACGCCCACATCGGATTTTTGTAGAAATATGACAAGAATCAGTGCAAATACAGATTTCTTCAGCAAAGGTGCAAAAATTTTCTTATTTTCTGAGCTAAATGTTGAGCTGATTAAGCAATAAATTAGTGCATGCTTTAATGACCACAAGGAACTCTAGAGATTCCAGGATAACTTTATCAGCTGTATTCATGTTGAATTAACTCGAGTAGAGGAAGTCAATTCATTTAACTTAAGCTGTTTAAGTCAATTAGTTGTTGCCTTCAGTAGAGAAAATAACATCTCTTTATCGAGAATATATGCCCAAGTTGTCATGAAAGAAAATTTGAAACTTTTAAACTGGTCACATTACAAAGCATTGAGATAATTCAAATTCTGTGCATTACTAACTGATGTCATATTAAATTGTGTGCATTACTAACTAATGTCATATTTAAATTGTGTGCTGTAAACTTTTGAAAGCTTATATTAGTATTGAAAATTTCAGTTTTGTCAGGATTTAATATGTTTTTTGCCATGTATTATTATTTATCTACAATTCTCTCAGGGATTTGTAATTATATCAATCAAATTTGGTTTGTATGTGCAAGCATAGGTTGAAAATGTTGACCAGATTCACTCTTGTCAACACATGAACTAAGATTAGTGAAATAGTATTGAACGTGTAGTATCTCTATGTTATATTGTTCTGGTTTTCTGGCTTACACTTGATACAATTCATTAGTCTTAACAAGTTTGAGCAGCATATTGCTCCTGCAGTAGACTTGAATCATTTTCAACTTGAACCTTCTGACAAAAGTGCTACTAGTTATCATCATTAATATATTTGAAAAAGTAAAACAAAAATTCAACAATCAGGGTATGGCTAGTTTAGGAAATTTAAATTTAAATATATATTTAAAACGATGAAGTTATACATGGAAAGGTATACCATTGTATAGTGGTCGTAATGGGGGCAAAATTGATGAAGAACCTAATAGTTCTGACTGCAGGTATCCTTAATATTTTAGTGGATGATGAATAACAATGTTAAAAATGGAAGAAAATCATACAACAGATTAAGTCAATCATCAACAAGCATCAAAAGTTTATTGATGGCATACCTGTTCCTGTATCAAGTTAGCAAGCTAATATTACCGTTTAGTATTGAATGTTATGAAATAAATCCATGGTTGGATTAGTACTATACATAACATTGGCCCTCGGATTTTTCGCAAGAAACTGAATTTTGTAGCACTTTTATGTGCATTCAGAATAAGTGCATTGCGTGTATTATTTACTTTCAAAAATGCAACTATTTTCTCACATTTTACTAGGTAGGACAAATAAATGTTACTGCAAGCGATTGAAAAGATTTTAAATGGCGCAGCAAGTCTTCTACGGGACCATATCCGTTAGAGCCATATGGCTAGAAACACACATTCTTAAAACTAAGCCACAATTTTAGTTTTGCAGGTAAATTGATAGATCTTTTCTAAATTTTGTACAGAACGAAATTGTGCATCATGAAACAATTATGACTCCGTGGTCTTGCTATTTGCTATGGCACCCGAAAGTTAGTCCTGTTGACGTATAATGAGAAGATGTTCTAATCAAATGTAAAAATATAGTTCTACATTCGGAAAAAAATCGCCGTCTCTTAATAAGCGGATATTAGTAACATTGATCATGTCATTTGTTACCCTGAAAAAATTTAGTATTTGAATAATTATTCTCTTGTTATTGCCTAGAAATTAAAGAAAACAATTTAGATTGGCTTAAATAGTATGACGTCATTGAACGAAGATTGAAAAATAAAAATCTATGAAACCGAAAAAAAATTTCCAAGATCCACAAGATTCCTTAATTCGAATGAAAAAACGGAATTAGTGGCGCATCATCGCTCTCTTTAATTCTATTTCAGTACGAAGGCATATTACTAAAGTTTTATTTTATATGTCTCTTACGAATAAAAGCGTGCTGTCGAACTATCGTCCCATCAATTATGGCGACTTAGATCCCTCCCCCGGTATGATGGTGTCATCATTTTAAATGTTTACCTGCTTGTGCTTTTAAATTAAATGCTGAAGTTGTTGGCTTGAATTTCAAGGAAAATAATGCTATCAGCCTATAGGTTCATTCAAATTTGTTCGTAAGAAATACATCCTAAGCGACAAATTATTTGATACAGCTTACAATGAATATTTTTGTGCATTGAAACTGAGAGTATATGGATAATTCTCTTCATTGTGCTAGTAATTTTTAATATTTTTTGACGTCTTATTTTAGACCGTGGAAGTCAACGCCGGCTGTCGGTATTCCCGAAATCGATAGCAGTATTTTGCATTTCAGTCTTGGTTGCTGGAATTGGCGGTTTTACGTTTTATTCAGCCTCAACAAAAGTATTTGATTGGAAATCAAGCGATTCAGCGTTTACTGCTGAAGATACTATGGATGTTTTTGATGAGAACGGCAGGTTCTACTTGCGGAATTATGACACTGCGAAACCAATGGCTAGCTTCTTGCCTGGTTTAGGTGGAAAATTTGGTATGCCTATGTGGGTAAGTTCTGTTTATGATCAATTGATTCCAGCTCATTTTCTCAAACCAATAGTGCTTCATTTCATTTTTTCTCAAGATAGTACTCTATATTCGTGGATTTGCTCTGTGTTTAAGTGCTCAAAAATAAATCGTAGCAAAATTCAAACTGAATAAAGAAATTGATAGTTGAGTTCGGTACACATTGTTTAATCAAGCAACATATGAAATTTGATATTACACTTTTATATACACGTATTTCATCTTTTAATCGGAATGTCCTTAATGTCAAAATTTTCTAAACAAACCTGAATTGTCATTACGTTTATTCACCTAAATTTAAAGTTTTGTTTTTGAGGAGAATATTGTGCTTTACTCTTCTGCAGGCATTTTATGTAAATCGTGGCCAGGCAATTGCTGCATTTGGAACTGAGACAAAGGAGCACCCATTGATGGAGTTCAATCCAGCAAATAAGGCATATCAAGATACATCCGCAGTAGGCTTCAGAACATTTCTCAAAAGTAAGTACAGAACTATTGAAACTACACTGAGGTATTCTATGTTTGCTGTTTTTAGCAGTTTATAAAAGAATACTTCTTTCAAAGTTTTGGCATAATTCCCAATTTAGGATCTGAATATCTGCCAAAAGTAAGTTAAAGGCATTAAAAATTAGAAAGCGGGTGAGGGTGAAATTAAAATCGCTTGTTTTTATCTTTGAAAATGAAAACTTTTCTATTTTCTTATAATTATTTGAAAGTGCACTGTAATTTGTAACCACTATTACTAATTTATTTTCTTAGTCATATTTTATGATTTTATGTTATATATTCTTTTTTTAGTATTAGAACTCAACGCTATTATATATTTTAACGTGCAGTTAAGCGAGGAGAGAAAGAAGTTATGCATCAGCCTTTTTATGTTAGTTCTGTGGAAGGAACATGCAGCGCTGGTACTTATACCAGGGATCTTCTTATTGGCATGAACGAGGTAAGTTATTATGTTATTTTGGATTCTGTATTTAAGTTTAATTTAAAATGTTTTGTTTCCATACAAATTTACTTAATGGACGAATAGTCATTTTTACTACTCATACATTATATCATTCCTTGTTCTAATTTGACAGTTGGGAAATCAATCTTGAAGAATTGGTAACCAACTTTGAAAATTTGGTATGACTAACTTTGAGAAAAAATTATCCGACTTGATAGTTTAAGGTGGCATTATTTAATCTTTAAAATTTTTGAAAATTTAATAAAATTTTTCACACTCAATCTTCCTCTCCTTTATTGCACTTCAATTTTTGTCTTCTCTGCTTGAACAATCTCTTTCTATAAAATGCTGTTAAATCTTTCTATCGTGATAACTCTCTTTCCGCCTCTTACTTTTCATATTTTTTCCATGATAACCCGTCGCAATAAATTTATTTTTCACAAATATTTGCATGCAGATATTTCTTGTTTGGCCTGGTGCAGTCAATACACTTTGAACCTCATCTTTTGATTTATTTTGATTGATGTGCATTGTATTGAGGAAAATAAAACAAACTTTTTGAAAAGGTTTGTAATTCAAATTTTGTCTCACTACCTTCTCTCTGTATACTACAATAATACTTTCTCAGTGAGCTATCAAATCATGCTGGATGAAAAACATTGTAATTTACAAAAAAATGTCAGGTTTGGATGCAAATTTATCGCGCATAAAATGAAAGTTTGTCGAATTTGATTGTCAATTGTTGAAGCTGAAGGAGAATCAATTTAGTAATAATATCGAAAGACACAATATTTTTGTTTTTTGCACACGAATATTATTTTAGTCTCTTAATGTGTTTCTTTATTTACATGGTTGAACTATGACATCACAATATAGAATGTTGCGTTTAATTTTTTAGTTGGAGATTCAAGAAGATGCTATCGATTTGGGGTTGAAGACTAAAGTGCAATATTTTACCATACCAGATGAAGATTTTGCTGCTCTTGTTAGACGAACAACTTTCACGTAATTGAAAAATTTTTAGTGTATATGTAGATATATTGATAACAGTCTATGAACTGAAGTTTTATTAAGTTATTTCTATAAAAGCCTGCATTTCTCCCTTCAAGTTTCATATAGAATTTTTACTTGAATGTGTAAATTAAATATTGTTATTCTAGAAAAGGTGTAATTATATTCTTAACCAAAATTAGTATGAAATTTGAAGTGGAGAGTAGAATCAGCAGCTGGGTACTAGAATCAAGCAGATCATGTTTGAAACAAAATTTTGCCCAAATTTCATCCATTTAATTTTTAAATACTTACGAATGGACCGATTTCATCCCTCACAAATGGTCTTGCAGAAATATATATACGTACCACATCTTCTAAAAGACCTAAAGCTAAAGAAATTTTTAAAGTTAATTTGCAGTTATTTAGGATTTTGAACGTTGAGCTCCATTTTTGTGAACCTAACCCAGTCAAATTAGAATCATCTTCCCCCTTTTAGTGCCATCAAAGTCATGGGTTTGAATCCTGGGAGCATAATTTAGATTGGATTGCTTATCAAATTACTATACCATGCATAGCTTGTCTATAATACAAAACTCCGAGGTAAATTGCTTTTCTTGCTGATTGTATTCCCTTTTTTAGAAACTCAGATTTGCTCACTGATATGACTATTGAAGTTCTAGATGGAATGCCAAAAATCGAGCCATTTGGTGTTAATGATTGGGCTCTTAAGGTAAGAAAAGTAGCAAACAGATTGTATTTATGTATCATCCAGCATTTTTATCTCTCAGTACTTTTTACTGGCCCTACGCTTCATCAACAATTTTTTTTACTTTGGAGCTGAAAAAAATACATGTGTTAGAGGTTTTCTATTTTCCTAAATAGTTTCACTAACATATAATACTTATTTGTGGACTTTTTCTCCATAAAGATTAATATATTAAAATAATGAAGATAAATTTGACTGAATTTAATTAATCATTCATGCCTTGAGACTTAAAGTTTAGTGCTTAAAGATTTCCAGTGTAAAATTCAGTAAAGGAAGCAATGCATTCTATGCTATTCAAATTCTGCCAATCACTTCAGAAAATCTGTGCTCTTCAGGCCTCTAAAAAGAGCAGCATTATTTTAACTTACATGAACATTATTTAGTCTCAATGCTGAGAGCTTGCAAAAAGGCAATATTTATGGCAAATTGTGTTCTATACTTGTTTAAATTAGAATATGGGCCGTACTTTGGAAGCTTGGTGTCAGGTATACAATTATGAAGATTCTGGGTACACATTGCCTTTTTACAAGCTCTCAGCATCAATTGAGGACACGGAAGAAGTGACAATGATAGATGAAGGCAATTGGATGGTTTCCTATGTCGAAGCTGAAAATGAAGTTATGGATGGCACAGTACACAGTTTACTGCCTATCATCGCTGATCCGGCTGTTGTATTTGGTTCTCTTGGTATGTACATGATTATTCATATATGCATGAACATTAGTGTGTACATGAGCGTTATTATATTCAAGAGCATGTATATGATCTTGAATGTGTGCATGAACATTATGATGTTCAATGTACTATGTACATTTGCATTTGTACTGGCATGTATGTTTGTACATGTATGAGAATATGTATACGCATAGATATTTGGCACCATACTTGAATTACACTTCATGGATACTGTTCCTTTATTGACTAGTATGCTCACTGTGCAGTGTTCAGTCTTATTCGCTCACTTCTATCAACTTTTATGAAACATTTCCATCCTAAGTGGATGCTCAGCAATTGTGGAAATATTACTTAATTGTTAACCCATTAGAAAAAGCCTTCTTAAAAGAAATTATATTTAAACAACATAATATTGAATCATTTTTCTGGTGATACTTCCGAATTCTATGGACTCTCTGTGTGATTTCGTAAATTACCACTCTTAACTCATATAGTTTTCTTGCTTCTTGAAACCTATGGTTTCCTTTACTGAAATTTTTATGAAGCTAGTTTAGCTGGTTCCGATTTGATTGATATGAAGCAATAAAATTTGATCTATTTTATTATGTAATTTTCAGTCAATCTGTACAGCATACATAGGGACAAACAGAGCAATTAATGAAATTTTTATGCAGTTGGAGAAAAAATTAAGGCATCATTAGCCATTGGTTTTTCAATATCAGTATTTATACTTCTGTTGATATACATATTCATGCTTATGCAAGTAATAGTGTGAGTAGTGAAGTCAGAATTGAAAATTTGATTATACTTAATATGAACATTGTAAAGAAAGGTAGGTTTTACTGAATTGTTTTTTATAGTTTGAATTAAATATAATCATCACTTTAAACTTTACTTTTCATGATTTCTATGCATTCCTTTGCAAACGAATAGTCACTGCTTTGAAAATAAGTTCAATGAAAAAGTGGCTTTTCAAATTTTACTACCCAGTATATATTAGTTGCACATATTTCCGTAGTAGCTTTGAACAGGTGACTAAATTAGAATTCCAAAATATATTTGTCATTTAAGTCTGAGAAACTCTACTTTTAATTTTTCTTCAGATACACCGCTAAATGATCCAGTGGGCTTAAAGAATATGTCTCTTGAAGAATTATTGCAGCAAACTATGATAACTGTATCTCGTACTCCCACTGCATTTGCAGCTGGTACATTTACACTTAAACCTGGTGAAAGCGTCACTGTAACTAGTGTATTCGGACGATCTAAAGATCAGTCTACATTTACGGATACAATTGCCCCGACCGTTACACAGAACGGTTACGTTGCATTTAAGCAAAGCATGGCCATTCAGTTGACTGAAGATTTCACTGCACTTGTTCATACCGAAACATCGAATGAAGTGTTTGATGCAATGGTGCGACAAATATTTTTGGACAATTTTTTGAGGGGAGGGTTGCCATTAATGTTAGGGGGTATTAATGGGGCTGCCCCGAAAGTGTACCATACGTTTAGCCGAATTCACGGGGATTTGGAGCGAGATTATAACTACTTTGTTTTGGATTTGACTTACTTTTCGCAAGGACCCGGTGCGTTTAGAGATGTAAATCAAAATCGAAGGTCTGATGTGGTAAGTTGCATATATTTAACATTCCATAAATCTATAGAATCGGTTACATTCAAAACCACTAGTCAATTTTATATGAGATTGGAAAATATTTACTTTTGATTATTATTCTTCTCTTTTCTATTGAATACATATATGAAACAAAAAAACAGGTGAACTTTTGAACTGAAATGAGTAAAATTGAGGTAAAAAAAGACAAATTGAAATGTAGTTTAAAAGCAAATTTTTGCAATCAAAGCATAATATAAGCCCATATTCGATAAAAGCTATCAGTATACACCAGAAAAGAGAGGTTAGCGGAGTGTGAAGCTACTAAATAAGGAACCATGTCATTTATATATTTACCATAAATCTATTGAATACTAACTTTAATTTGCTTTTTGTCGTGCCATAATTTTTTTAAATTTTACTTTTTTCGTTTCGGATTGGTTTGTAATTTTTAGTAGTTAATTTAGCATTATGAATCAAATAGGATAATAATAAATATACATGTATTTTCAGATTCACCTTTTTGAGTTACCCTAAACTGTATGTAAGATAAGGAATATTTTGTCATATACATGCTGTTACAGAAAATCATTGTTAGCACTATAACAGATATTTCTATTGAGCCTATATTGGACTATAGTTGATCCATGTCCAGTGATATGTTCCATACGGAAGCCGAACTGATCTGTTGAATGAATTGTGTGCAAAGCTTGTAATTTAGATGCTTCAAGTTTATATTCTCAACTTGTATTACATGGTGACAGTATGTACATCAATCTTGTACCTGCTTTTTTCATATTTTTCTTTGTCCTTTTGCTGTGTTAAATAATAATAAGTATGCTTTCCGGCAATTTTTTGCAGCATATTTTTTAAATTATAGCACTCATTTAGTGAATTTCAATTGAACAATTGTTGAATTAGCTTATGAGTCCTTCGTTTCTTGGTTTATGAGAAGAATAGAATATATGTTTACAAAAACTCAAGTGCTTGATATCAGTCGATATTTATAAATAAATGATTCATCTTGATGTTGTCAAACTCTGATTTCATAGTTTGACATATATGTATATATACATACTTAAATATTACATTAAGGCATTAAGGCACAAAGTGAAAATGAAAGATCAAATGATTTAATTCGTCTTAGCATTTTTGCAGCATATGCAACTTATAAGCATGATTTATTATTCTTTTTTAGTTACTGGACCCTAGAGTTGGAGATTTCAATATACGGACATTTCTCAGCTTTGTTCAATCGGATGGATACAATCCCCTCACAGTTGCCACTACCCAGTTTGTTATTAGCAGCATAGATAACATAACTACTGTGGTGAATAGTGCAACTACCAATAATAGTACGGATCTGTTTGAAATATTACAGAAGCCTTTTAGACCTGGAGATTTATTTGCGGATATGACTGAAAAGGTAACTTTATAAGTATATTAAATATTGTTATTCTTGACCTGAACTGTAAGAAAAAGTGAACTGTACTTAGAACTGTAAAGTCTTGTAATTTTCTTCGAACGTTCCTAAGTAGCTTCTATTTGACATCTGCATCATCTTTGTATTCATGGTGTATTAAATTATTTATTATGTCTGATGCTGAAATTATCAATGTAAAGAAAAAGTGCATTTTATTCAATTTATGCAATAATAGAAAGATGGGATAAAGCATTGGTTTTAACTTTTGCGCTATAAATTACGTTAACAATAATATCGAATAATCCTAACATGAAGGACACATTAACACTGCAAGGAAGGAGCATACGTACTAGTATTATTGAAAAGGTTTTGTATATCTTGAATTTTAGAAGTTAATGATATTCAGGCCTATTCTGTATTTTTTTTTAAGTTTGACTAAATATTAAATGTTATTTTTTTCAGAATGTGACCTTGACAATGGACAGGGAAGAATTTGTTGATCTCGTTGCATCTGTTTCTGTGCAAGTACCACAAGGAAACTTCTCTCAGAATGGATTTTGGGCTGACCATTGGACCTATAATTTGGACCTTGTTGATTCATATTTGACGATATACCCCGAAAAGAAAGAAGAGCTGCTGTTTGATTCTGATCCAATTCCATTTTATTTAAGTCCGGCACAGGCAAGTGCAGTTTCAGTAGCCTATTCATTTGATTCTATTTTTTTAGTAACAGTAAACTTCGGATATATAATTAATCTCATTGGTATACCGAATTTATTTATTATATTTGAAAATCTGAGTCTGAACATGGCACAATATAGTTTTTTGTGTTAATTATAAGCTAAAATCCGTTAAGAGCTTTTGTTACATCCGATTTCACTGCAGTTGAAAAAAATGCGGCAAAAAATTTCAGCTAAGATAACTAAAAAATCTTCTTTAGGTCTCTTGCTAAAATTAGAAAAAATATTTATGTTGTATCGAGAAATATCCTCTAAATAAATGGTTACTAATTTAGAAAACAAACTAAGGTACAGTTTTGTGTGACATAATTTTGAAGTTCAAGGTAAATTAGCTTTTTGGTCTGTCCTCAACAACCCCTTTTAGTACTTCATGATTTATTCAACTGGAACATCATAAGACAATGAAATGCTCCACAAGAATTGTTCTATTTCATGTAAAGAATCAGATAGGATATGTGTTATGGCTTTGAGGGGATAATTTAGAAATTTTTGTCTTATCGTATCCATAGCTAATATGTAGCACTAGCCATCAATAAATTACTTTAAAAACTTTGCGATGATATTGACTAAACTACTAGCCATGTCCAGTATAGTGGCCTTTTTAAGTATGATCTTAGAAATTGTTTGTTAAATATTATTCTGGACCATCATTAAGTAGAATATTGTATTTTGCATTAATATCATTATTCACTTACTCTTCTATGCTTTCTATCTTTAAGATTCATTTCATAAAAAAACTTTGGAATATTTGGTCTAAGTTTTTGTGCATTACTCTCTTCAGGTGAACCCTAGAAGCAAAAAGTATGTATTGGTGGATGAAATTGCTGGTACCGTGAGACAGTACGGATGTATGGCTGGCGATACTTATAAAGCTGATGCGCTAAAACAGATGGAAACTTTAGTCGAAGGCAATTGGATGAGATATCCAATTGACGATGATAATAAGCATGCTGATGATTCGTCTAGCGGATTGACGGATACACTAACTGATGCTACTGGAGAGGTAAAATAAATTTAAATTTGTGCGTGTGCGTGCACTCTCATATATCAAAGAATGCACACTTTATGACACATTCTTTAACATTTAATTTTTACCATTGTTGAACATTAGCAAGTAATATAATCCATTTCATTTCTCAAAAAACTTTGGGACTTGGAAAGTAGTAATTTTATTGGTAAAATTAGTCTCTTTAAGATGCAATTATGAATGCATACATGTCTTGAAACCAATACATATACTAATAATATTTTGATATTACATTGTCTAAAAGGCGAAACATGCATAAAGTATGTAATTACTGTTATGCATCATACGAGAATCTATAAATTACTATTATTCTTATTTTAGCGAGTATAGAGTGTGTAAGGATATTATTTCTTTCACTTCTCCAGTTAGACTGTAGGATTTGATTAATTGCTAATTTTATTGGCCCAAATTATTTTGTATATTTTGAATAAACCAAACATAGCCTTTGCAACTGTATTCTTCTATTGCTCTGGTTAAATGATAGAACTCAAGTAATAAAAAATCAGATTGGTATTCTACTGGAATATTTACAAATAAGCTAGCTATATAGCAAAATATTTTAAAATGTTTTTCTAATATTTAAACAGGTTTTCAAAGTTTCTATTGCTAGTAAGCTGATGATGTTAGCTGTTGTTAAATTTTCAACTTTGGATCCTTATGGTATGGGTGTTGAAATGGAAGGTGGAAAGCCCGGATGGAACGGTACATAAATATAATTTCAATGCTTCTATGTTGGTTTAGGAGAAATTGTAGCTATTTATATAAACCTAATAGAAACTTAAGTAAAATTTATAGATTTGAATATATTGAACTTATCGGGAGCACAAATTTGTTACATTTGAAAATCTGAAGTTGAACTGGCACAGTATGACTTTTTTGTTTAGTCGTCATTAGGGAATATTTGTTAAAAGTGAATATGTTCTATTTGGAGTGTACTGTATACCTATTTTCTGTAGCCTGGGAGCTGTTCTTTTTGTTGCATCTACACTGAACAGTTTTTTGCGCTTTTCTAAGAAAAGTATATTACATGAGATAGGATTATCTTATGCATCTTTTATTCCACATACATGAATGGTAAAAATTAGTAACGTTTTTGGAATATTTTCTTTCTATGTGTGCATTTATTGCTTACATGATGGAATCTAATACGTCGCACTTAAATTGTTACTGAATAATGTCAGTAACAAGCATAATTGGATATAAGATATGCAGCATTTGTTGTTGTTGTTAGTCATTCTTTATACACTCCTATTTACAGCATATCGGTTTATAAAATACTATCTTAGTTTTGATACCATTTTCTGTAAAAGGCAGAGATCTACGAGAAATTGATTTGCATACATTTATCTATGTAATTTTCTTATCCTATAGATGCAATGAACGGTTTACCAGCTCTGATTGGTAGCGGTATGCCGGAAACGTTTGAACTGCTGAGATTGCTCTATTTTGTTAATGAAACTACATCATTTGGACGATCTGTAATTTTTCCTTCTGAGTTCTCAGACATGTTTTCATCTATCTTAGATGAAGTTGATGGTTATGTGGATGACTTTACTTACTGGGATAATGTGGTATGTATATATTAGCAATATTTCCGTTACTAGTTAAAATTATATCTCTATTAAAGAGTTGTATTCAAAGTTTGGCGAAAAGTCTTGCTCGTTGATAAAGTAATGTATTTGATCCATTACTTTTAAAGTTTCCAGTTTACAGGCCAATAGAATATAGTTCTACTTGGTTTCAAATTAATAAGTATAAAAACTATACAAAGCTTGCACAATATCAAACACCCACAAGTTTATATTGAAGGGGAGGTTTGGCACCTCGATAGCAGCTTATCGCATTCTGCCCTTATCTTTTCATGATCAGTTTGATTCTACATAATCGATTGTGGCACAAATGTAAAGATAGTATCTTGTCAGTCTGAGTTATCATTGGGTTTAAAATTAACTTTAGCACTAATTAATCTTACTTGTTTTTAAGTATTGAAGTTTTTTCAATAGGATTTTTAGAATACTGTAAGTATTGAAATGTATGTAAGCTTTCAAAATGAATTCTACATTACTACTTTAAAATATGAGATTTAATTAATTTGCTATTTATTTAATTTGCCAACAAAAATAAAATAGTTATTTTGGTTTATATTCATTGGCTGATGATCGATCGATGTAAGTAGCAAAATGATGGCAAGAGACTATTGAGAGTTCATCCCTTTAAAAAGTTGCATTTTTATACATACATTTTAAATAAAAATCAAATTTGCTGATTTTTTTCTCAGTTTCATAGAAATTAGTGTATAGCTGTTTAAAGTATGTATTCAGAATTTATCTAGCAATAGAAATAATGTAAACCAGGAAAATTTTTGCATTGAAGAAACTCTGTTTGCCAGACAAATGCGCATCTACTTGGTTACTGAGTTTTCCATTGCAAGTTAAAGATAACATTTTAAAGGTTTCTTCAAGTGTTGAAAATTTTTTCATTCTTTTAAAATACTTCTGTTTCAGGCAACAGCAAGAGAGCTATATCGAACCCTCACAACCTACCAATTTTCAGGTGACACACAAGAGTGGGCATCAAGCAATTTACAAATCGCCTTTGAATCTATGATCGCCAAAGTTGAGTCTGGCATTGAAAAGGCAAAGACAGTTATGAATGGTTTCACACCAACTTATTTTAGCTATGATGTGACGGCTTTCGAATATGTGCTAGATGACAATGATGCTAAATTGACAGATTCAGAAGGACGGCCGTATGTAAATGCAAAAGCATTTGCGGTGCATACTTATCCTCAGTTTTTAGAGGGTAACGTGAGATATTTCAAAGTACTCAAGGATAAGGATAGCAGATTGGAACTATATCAGGAGGTAATTACATTTTCATTTCTATTTACATTATGCAGAGGCAAACTTTTATGAAAATTTTTTAATGCTATTAATTCTCATTTGAGTTGGTGATATGCACAAGTTTTCATTTTTTATTTGAGAGAAACTTTAGACTAAGTTTAAGTAACTTGTTTTCAAAAGAGTTCTATATAGAAAATTTGTTTGTATTGTAGGGAGGCAATTTTTTCCAACTTTAAAAGTGGTAGCCCAATTGCTGGAGAATAAGAGAGATTTTGTGCCTTTTTCATTCTATATAATTATCAGATGCACAAAAAATCAAAGTATGCACATAAATTGTATATTTATATGAATCTTTCATTGCAATAATTAAAAGTAAAATGCTGTATCCTTTCAAAATATATTTCTCTTGTAAGTTATACTTGTTACATTCTTTAAAAGTCCATAGAAAATTTGAAGTACAGCTCACATTTTTCGATTACACTGTTTTTTAAACTAAATTTAATTTCACTTCTATTTAATAATTTTTTCAATGTTTTGATAATTTTTTTCAAAGGGTACTATTTATTGAAGAAAAGGTGCTGCAATCATATTTTTTTAACATCATCCAAAATTTATTATAAAAACAATTTTATTCTTTTGAATTTTGGTTCATTTAGACACGCAATGGTCCAATGTATGATGTAGAGCTTAAAATGTACCGATTGAGTGATTCGCTCGATGGTCAGAGCTACGAGCTTGGAAGAATGATGGCTTTTCCACCTGGATGGCTAGAAAATTCTAGCATATGGTTGCATATGAGTTACAAGTTCTATCTAGAACTGCTTCGTGGCGAACTTTACAGTGAGTTTTGGGAGGAAGTTCAGACGGGTATGACTGCATTCATGGACCCAAATGTGTTCGGTCGAAGTCCATTGGAAGCAGCTAGTTTTATTGTTTCGAGCGCTTATCCAGGTACGTCAAATAGTAAAAAATATACTGAACTCATGAGTATTTTAGGCTGCTACGATATTGCTGGCTATGTTTAGTTATGTATTAGCTTTTATTGATAGATTCATATAGTATTGTATCCAGAACTCTAACCTTTTGTTGAATAAGCAATTACAAAACAGTTTTCAAGAACAATTCTATGTTGAAGTACAATTGTACTATTTAAAAACTCTATAATAGCACTCTGGATTATCTAACTTCTTTTCTCTGTCTCTGTACACTATAAGACATTAGTCTAAGCAAGAGCAATTCAAAATGATTGAACTGCAAGATAAATTTAACTGTTCAATAGAAGAATGAATCAATGAAAAAATATACTTTCATTATTTGAGCTGCAGAAGTAAAAAATTACTGGATACCCATGCAAATAACAAAAGATGCAATATTTGAGCTGTAATCTAATCAATTACAGTTTAGTATAAGTTTTCATCATAGTATCTATGCATATCTCCTGTTATCTGTGTCTAAGGTTAGTTATTGATAGAGTGTAGATAGGAAAAGACAGAGTGAAATTATATGTTGAGGTGCACCATTATATGACATAGATTTGTTCTAGAAATTTATTTGGTAACTGCATGTTTAAATAATGCCTAATGTACTGGGCTTTTCTATCTACATCAACTTAAGCATGGCTATTAATATCGTAGCAATTTGTAAATCAATTAAGGGAATTCTAAGTTATGCTTGCTAAAGTAAATAAGACCCGATGCTGCATAATATTGATATAAAATTTAGGCTGGCGTTTGCATAGTATGTATGAGGGGAGTGATGAATAATTGCCAATCAAATATCATATGTTGTCAATCTACTTCGTTTTCCAAACATGATCTCAATTTTGTGTTGAATTTTTTTAAATTATCCAGAAATTAAGTTACAAAATGTGAGCAATTCAATCAATGTATGTCATGAGATGAATTTGTAGATATGCTACTCTAAGAAAGACATGATGAACGAGAAATACATCACTGACAAAGAGGATTTGAAAAAGTAAACTACTAGCTGATTATTTTTTAGCTCACTATGAGTTTGTTTCTGTTGAAGGGAAAATTAATGAAAGGTTTTATAGCTAATTATAATGTAATACGCTCAGTAGTACTTTATTTATTGTGTTGAAGGAACTGAAAAAATATATGAGACTTTCTAAGCCTGCTTCATTACCACCCCCCCCTCCCCTCTTTTCTTAAAACAGATACTTTTCTCAATGAAATATTCTCATAGTTGTTCAACTGTACATATAATGTACCCAATTTTCAAGATAGTTCTTTATAAGAATTGTTAAATTGACGGGGGGGGGGTAATATTTAAGCAGTAGTACACAGAAAACTCCAAATGCAACAAATTCACCTCCGATAAATTTCCACTCTTAGCATATAGACAAAAAAGTCATATTGTGCCAAATTTAGCCTCATATTTACGCATGTAACTATAAATCGATGGTGATGAGAGTTTTGTTAAATATGAAGTTAATCGTGCCAGCCCATTTATTCCGATGAAAAAGATCTTCAAACATTTTTTTTACAATTTCAGATTCAACTATGCATGGAAGTGGATACTTGGCACGACTAAGCGGTTCAACTGCTGAATTTTTGAGCATGTGGACTTTAATGATGCAAGGACCCACCCCTTTTTTGGTCGATTCTACTGGAAACTTGGTGCTTAAGCTGAAACCGGCTCTGCCTGGTTGGCTTTTCAAGGAGGATGGAACTGTAACCTTTATGTTTCTGGGCAAAGCCGTGATCACTTATCACAACCCAAGTAGGACTGATTCCTGGGAACTAGGTGAGTTTCACATGTTTGAAGCATGAGGACCCCAATTACTCCCTTGGAACTTAATACCAGCAAATAGAAATAGGAATTTGAAAAATGCTCTTTCTTCATTGGATTAGTCAAACTGAATTGTACTGCCCTATCTAAAATTTTGTTTATACAATTATGAATTAACATTTTCTTATCTTTTTTTAACTAGGTGATCCAATTACTGCGGGTATTACTTCTGATAGCGGCGAGTCTGTAACCTTGGATTTAGTGGATGGTATTATCCCAGCTCCTTATGCAAACAGTGCACGCAATTTGGAACTAGCAACGATTGATATATATTTTGGATAAAATCGTATAATAAAATTTTGTCTGCTTGTAATAGAACCAAAATTGCAAAGCTATTTTTATTCTTTCTCGTTTTGCTGAGTGATCAAGCCGATGATGCCCTGTAAATTGGCATTCTATTAATGGTCAGTTTGAAATGCATCACCAAATATGTTTCTTTCGGGATACATGAAGGTTATAAATAACCTCCTCAAAAGCATAACGAATAATTATTCTCTTGCTTGATCTAATTAAGTGCCTCAATCAGAAATGTCCTATAATATGGCAAATCAAATTAATTATACTAGGCGTGTTTATGATGAGATATTCATTATTTGGCTGTTATATCATAATTCAAACCCAACTTCTCAACATGAAAAGAATATTGTATTTATATATCGCTCTTCTGCAGGAAATATATTATACAATTTTAGATATAAGTATCAGAGTTTGTTCCTTATTTCTGAAGAAAATCGATACAGGGTTAATACCATGTTAAAATGTATTTGACTAGTTTTCTTGCAGTAGGAAAACTATGAAATTAAGAAAATTCAACAAATTTACGTTTTTCTGGTCTAGGTATAATAGCTTCTCTCTACTTGTCGATAACCTTAATTCTAATCTCCTCATTTAGTGGGCACGTATTTTAAATACGTATAAAATCTTTGATAATCGGTGTTCATATTTTTAAATACTCTTTTCAAGTTTTTCAATTCGCTCTGGCATAAAAAATTGAGCTCAATTAGTTTGCAGAAATTTGCAATGATTTTGCATCGTTCAGAGACTCGTTCAAACTTTTCTCTTTGCCTCTTAAATCCGACATTTGCACAAAATTATTTCGTGTTGATTTATAAATCTCATGGCAGTTAAACTGTAAACAACAAAGCATCAAAGTCCATCGGCCACTCAGCCAAACCATTGTTTTTTAGTACCAAGTAATTAATTTTGAAGGAGTGTGATGGGTAATACCGAATTTTTAGCTGCAAAAGCTTTATAATTTATATTAAATCTTACGAGGATGGAATATGATAGCTTAAAGTAAGGTGCTCAATATTTAATAATTCTCTAATTGAAAAAATATGCACAAAATGATATTTATAAATTAGTCAGACCTATCCTAAACTGAGCTTCCCTAGTGTCATCAGCTACTCGGCTATTGGCCAGAGTCACAGGTATCAACCAATAGTAGTGACTCAAGCTATCAACAGAGTAGTTTTATGATGCACAAGGAAAATTTCCACTTCTTATAATAGATTCTCAGCCAATTAAGATTAGTGGCCCCGATCATCAACATAGCCACCAGTGGAAAAATTATAAAACCTCATCCTAATTTTTGATTTATGAACAAAAATTACCAAACTGTGTGACTGGAAAGCCCTCGACTTTTCTAAATAAACATTTCAACAATATATTTATATGTCAGTGATACAAACAATAGCAAAAATATGTATTACAAAGTAATAATCGCAAAATATCAAAACTGCATGAAAAAATCAAATGATTTTTCAGTATTGATAAAAAGAGGATATTAGACCATCATATAAACTATGCTGTCATGGCTCTAAATACGGAAATGCTGTATAAACCAAAATAATAATAGCTAATCAAAATAACGTCAAAAACTTAGCACTGAAACTTTCTATCATAAAGTTTCCAAAGTGGTATTCAGTTCTGCAATATGTCATTTAAAATGATAGCAGATGTCAAAACTCAAATTTCTGCCCAACTTTTACAAAAAATGAGTGGAATCATTTGACGTAGAACTTTCAAAATTAGCTGCCATAAATATGTAGAAAGAACTATTGAATTATTGACAATACAAAATATCTACACATCAACAATCACTGAAATAAAAAAGAGTTATGAGAAGGAAACTCTTACAAAGTATTCATTGAGAGCAAAAACTTGACTCCTTCTAGGTGGTAAGGGAAAATTAGAGCCAACTATGACTCACTAATAGAATGAGCTAACTGCTTGCTCTAAAATTCATTGATAAAAAAAATGGAATTTTTGATTTGTTGGCTTCCTCTTTTTGCTCAAAATTACTGTTTATAATTTAGTATATGTTGTCTTTTATTGGGCATTTTTAACAATGTTTCTAATTTTTGAAAAAAAGTTTTCAAAACTAATATGCTTTTAATGTATAGAAGTTTTCACTCTTAGAGCTATGTTTGTGCATTTATAAATTTTATTGGACAAATATGATACAACTAGGCATAAACAACCAAAGTGGAAGCCAAATTTTGTTTTATATGTACAGGTCTAACCATTTGTGTATGATTGATTGACAATTTTTTCCAACATTTGTGTTTTTCGAATTGTAATCAGATGTCAACTAATGTGGGTATAAATGTAATCTAAGCAGTTTTAGATGGGAATTGATTATTATTTCAAATTTTAAGGATGAGATTAGTATGCAAATTATTAGCTTGGTACAAATTAGCATGATATTTTCATTGGTGGCATTGTCAGATATCTGCCCGGTCCCAAGATACTAGAACCCCTGTAGTCCCCCCCCCCTCCTGCAACTGGAAGTTGATGGTTCAACAGTACAAGAATCAATTAGCACCAGTAAGGTCTTTGGTTTGAATCTCGATGTTTCTAGATATTATCATAGCTGTACATTTACTCAAGAATTTCAACTCATATTTAAGAGCTAATTGATAAACCTACTGTATACCAGATATCTATTTAATGCAGAGTAATTTGTATCAGTTTGCTGTAAATTTTGATAGTATTTATTTATCATAATAGTAGTCTAAAGGTGAAAAACATCTGTGCATACAAAAAACTCTTTTATAAAAAAATATATGCAATAAACAGTAATATTTTAGAATAAAAATTAATCAGAACCACCATGTTAATTAGATAAAATATTTGAAGTAGATACTGACATAAAAGAACTTTTTTTCATTTATTTAAAGTTAAAGTTTGCTGAAAGAGAATAGTAGTATCTGAACCTTAAAGTTTTTATTTATGTTTGATGTGATTTACAGACTTATGAACTAACTGAAAAATCTTGGGCAATAAACACTTTAGAGGGAAGTAGCTTGTCAAAAAATTTTCATAATGTAATATTTTTTGTCATGTTTTTACTTTCTTTATAACCAGTTAACTTCTGCAATAAAATGCAACAAAATAACTGAATAACTTGATTTCTTCTCCAAATTTAGCTTAGACAAATTATCCTCAACATGAATGATATCATATTAAGCTCATTTGTATTTGACATAAAACTACAAATAATCTCAATGAGTAAATGCATAGAATAGATACCTAAATATGACAAATCCTAGGAACAACCTGCTGAAACTAATAAAGAAAATATACTTTGACAACTCTTTAGCAGCAATGAGTCCAATTATTTGAAAGGTAAAAGCGTTGAAATAGTACACACTAATAAGTTCAAGAAATTTTAAATAATTTAGCTGCAAGTTCTATTTTTGCAAACTGAACTTGAGAAAATATACATTGCATTGTAAATTTGAACAACATTTTAAAATGGCTTCATATGGAACATAACATTTTTAAATCAACAAAAATTTCTAAGATGGTAGTTTATATTTTGACTGTCCTTGTTAGAAAAAGTAGGAGAAAGATCAAGATATACAATGCACTGTGATTGCTCACAGCACAAGGAAAAACAAACAAGAAAAAAAGGTAAAGCAAAAGTATATACTATTTTAAACTGCTACTTATTACACATTATGGGAGCATGCTACTAGAATAACTGTACTTCTGCTGGGAAAAGTAGAAAAGTGAAGAAGTGATTTGAGAAAAGCAAAACACAAAAGAGTTTGTAGAATTACAAAGAGCCTCTTCAAAATTGCAAAGAAGTTTATGGGAAACCAAAAGAAATTTCAATTTCAGTTAGTGATGTAAGAAATGCTGTAATTGCAAGGAGATTAAATATATCAACAAAGAAACTTCATGGAATGAACTGTAGGGTTTTTAGAACAAATTCCTGCAGAACCACGGATAGACAGATAGATTGAAAATGAGTTATGAAATGATTCTTGAAAGATATTGTTGGATACAACAGGTCACGGGTCATGATCTGTAATGGGGAATTAGAGCAGTAATATGTAGAAATCCTGACAGTCTTTACATGTAAGCAGGGGTATAAGTACAAAAAAATTGTGCCTATTTATGATTTCATGTTTAAGATCCTTTTTAAATACTCTAAAAACTTCCTAGAGAAAATGGTACAACAGTTTGGCACTGATATTGTTTGCTATAGTAATCTCTTTACATATTGTCTACCAGTGCTAATTGTTGCTCAACAACATTTTACCTTGAAGCAATTTACCTCTTCATCAATATTTGTTCACTATTGTCTGCCTTGAAACAAAGTTAGATTATATGCTTTATTTTAGCATCAGATCTTAAGTTACAGTTATGGAGCATTGTTATGTCACCTTTATCTGCTGTTATGAGATAATTCTGGTCTCTATATGAGCTGTCATTTGTTAATCTGTCTACCTATTTATCACAAAGTAAACATTTGTACTAAAGTGCTAATTACTTTTTCCATTTGTCTATTCTTACCTAGTGCAAATGATGAAGGATTTAGTTCAACATTGAAATGCAACTCCAATTATAAAATTATGCGGGTTTATAACCAGCGCTTGATTAATGATATGCATGATGGTATTCTCAAGCTGCTCCTACTTCTACCATTGCACAAGAATCTAAAAACTTCCATGTTTGAATGCACCCTGTACTCTCTACCTTTACCAAAAGTTGAGAAATTTGATGCATTCATATTGGCAGCCTGAAAGTTTGATTTTTCTAATTCTAATTTACTTACCTAAGTCACTTCTTGGCAACCGTTTGCAAGCATTTAATTTCTGCCATAGCATTGATTTGATTGATTCTCCTCTCTCTAGCATTAAAAAAAGCAACATCAACTTTGGCAATCCCAATGCCAGCTAGAAATCTAGGTGACCATTGCATGCTTTTTGCAATGTAATTATCATGCATGTTTAAAAAGTCATTCTGAACACTTCAAGATCAAAACGTTGACATTTTTATTTTGTATTGGCTGTTTTAGTTACGTAACACATATAAAGAGGAAAAGGGTTCATAGAGGCTCAGCTTTATAATGCTAAGTAGTTGGCCTCTTTTAGTGGCAAAGCAAACTTGAAAAATGATGAGAATGGCAACCAAGAGCATGGAGACTCCAAGTAAAAAGAACTGGTATGGAAGTGACAAATACTGACAATCTCAAGCATAAGATGCTTGATATGGTTAATTTTTCATTGACACTCCAAATTTCATTACGGCACAGCCCTTCTTGGCTTGCTGTCAGATGAAAAATGGGTAATAGCACAATGGAGGTAGGCATTACCAGTACAATTGTAGATGCTTGTCATAGCAATGGACATTATGGTAAAACTTTAGCCTGACCATATGTAGCTAAATGTACCATAAAGGTATGAGGTCATATTCTTGATAGGGTTAGAGATTCACATCCCAAGGAACGTTTGTGATGCAGGAAGTGCAACTTTGAGGAGCTCCGCTACAATTGGCAGACAGACAGATGCAGATGTTTTTTTCTTAAGATAACATTAACTGTGATTCCTTTTTTAAGTATCCTTGGGGAACTGGTATTTTGACCTGTGAGAAGGAAAAGAGCAGCCGAACCTCACTGTTCAACACTAGGTTCTGGGACTATAGGTAATGTAGTCCACTTTGTCAAACCTATTTGCTTTAAGCCATAAGCAAATGTGTCAAAAAACGTTTTTTACACCCAATTTTATCTGTTTGGGCTATGCTGCAGCGCATTGTGGTCCCTGAGGGAGTAAGATACGTTCCAGCAATTGAAAAGGAAGTGGAAAGAGAATATGTAAATGGGAAACTTGAAAAGATGCAAGTTTGCAGGAAACATGCAACATCTTAACCACTTGGCAAAGTAGTGGAGGAGGCTAAGTGAACAGCATAATGGCTTTACGTAAATGAATGGGGAAGCAAAGGAAATCCGAGACATGAAGACATCGGAAATGAGTCACCTTGTGAGATATCTCGTGAACAAGTCAATAAAATCAATGCCAAATGGAGCGATAAACAGATCAGTCAATAATAGAAATGAATAAGTATTGATTCAATTTTATAATTCGTAAAGCTGACATAAGATTAAAGTTGCATAATATTCTTTATTGCTTTCTGAGACAGTATGTACCTTAAGTAAAAACATCTACTTTTTATTGGAAAAATACGTATTACAGTGTGTATAAATGTATGGACCCATTTTCCCTGCATTTTCATTGAATGTTGATGCACTCAACATTTTTCTATTGGCCAATTAAAGTTGAAAGAGGAAATAGGTCCAACGTAAATGCTCAAAAAATTATTTCTATATTTCTGGTGAAATTTGGGGCGCAGCAAACTCTTACAGGTACGTACAACACAGTCCAGTTCTTAGTTTGTTACAGTGTCAATAAAATATTTTGTTTGGACCATGTACTAAAATGAAATTATTTAGTACCCAATATAGTAGTTACCAACATAATAGTTCTCGAATATATTTCTGTAGACTCGGATATAATTTATACCATTCCATTGAGAACTTGAAAAATCCTCATACAATGTTGAATATAATTAACTTCTAAAAATAATTTATTTCACCTTAATAAATGCTAATGAACTGGTATAGGCTCAAATTATAATGATGAATAATTCATGTTAATTTTTTTCTTCTATTTAAATATGAATCTGCCAACAATCAATTCATAAAGCTCTCTCTTCATTTATTTCTAGAAATTACAAGAATACTAACTCCAGATGAAGTACCATGAAAATTTTAAAAAGTTTGCTGCAGCTCTGCAATTTTTAAGTAAAATCGCATTTGCATCTCATTGAGGGATTTCTATGATTGCTTTTGTCTCTATCATTTTTAACCACTTTTGAAAAATATGTGATAAGAAAACAGTTGCATCAAATAATTTTGTTTTGCTAAAATCTAATAATCAACTTATATTTCTAACACAATAAAACTTGTGATGATTGTAGAGTATAACTAATAGTGAAGAATCCTTTGCAATTACCAGTTCTCTAACTGAAAGAAAAAAAATAGAACAAATTTGTCGAAAATACTAAGAGTCGTGAATTCCGGCATCAGTAAGAGTTGCAATGTCCCAAGGACCTCGCATTATACATTTGTATTGATGAAGATACTGCAAACATAATGGGCAAATAGTTAATATTCCTACCAGCAATCCGATGTAGAGATGAAGCAGTAGAGGTTGCATCCAGAGAAAACTGGTTGTGATACATGCTATTAAGACAGTGGTAAGAAAGTGTGCAGTTTGATTATAAGATTGAATGATATGGCACAATATTGGTACTAAAACGAATAGCTCCGCTGCAAGCAACGTGAAGCAAAACACCTGCGCATCAAAATTTTAAAGTGTTGTATAAACACAATATTGTGGAAAATATATTTTTATGAATAGTTGTATCTAATAACGATTATGTACTTTTGATTGCCAAGGACCATCAAGTCTTCACCGAACAAGTTTTCAAAAGAGAATTTTGTATGCAGCATGCGCATATCGTCAAATGTACAATTTGAATAATTTGTTCTTCAAAATAATATTTTCACTCATAATTGAAATGGATTCTGATAGAATATGTATCCAAAAAAATTTAGTGCTATTATAAGTAATTCACCACCATGAATTTATTTATAGATTAACCAATTAGTTACAATTTTAGTCATAGGTTTGTGAAAGATCTGAACTTCGTTCATAAAGAAAAATTAGCGCAAGCAGAAATTATCAGTATATCTGTACTCAATTGTTTTGTTGGATTCTACGCAAAATATTGCTCTAAAATACACAATGAAGACCAAATGAATAGTACATCATGATGCAATATGAACTAGTATACAGGCTCAATCTTTAAAAGAATAATCATACGTCTTCTGTGTAAGAGGTGAGAAGAATAGTAAAAATTTTGTTACAGTAAGAAAAAATCTCAACCTTCTGATTGGTGGGAAGCCGGGATGCTAGCAATGTAGAAGCCAACACAGCAAAATTTAACGACATTGCGTTGTGTGCGAACCTTTCACCTTTGCTAGGTGCTGAATATTCGCATGTGACGAGATGTAAAAGGCATAAACAAATTGTGAGGGCTTGAACCGAGTCACTTGCAATAGATGCAGTGAGAGTACGTAGTATTGGCGATACTATTCGTAATATCATTAGAAATAAGTATAGATACCGGATTGCCTCAGAAATTCGAAGAGACCATGGTCCAAATTTTACAGCAACTGCAGTGCCAATTGTCAAAGCGACAAATTCAAAAACAAAGAGATATTCATCGCGAAACTCAGCATCAAGTATGTAATAATGGCTTATAAAGAACACCACAATACAGCTGAAATATTGAATTACTCTAGCGCTCGCACTGAAGCACGCAAAAAGATTAAATTCAGCAACATCGTCTGTAAAAAATTTAAATAAAATGTCTAAGGAAAAATAGAATACTAAAGGATGTCAACGTAACAACTTACTTACGATTCTCTGCAAGGCATTGAAGGAAACTGTTTGGAACATAATTATCTGGATATTCTTGACGCTTATATAAGACCTTTTCCCATTCCTGTGGTGATGAGGACTTGCATTCTTTACACGAATGTGATTGGGCGTCCATCGTCACTAGTAATAATAATGATAATAGGCTGTTAATATATTATTTTTACTTGCAAACGAATATTATACTTGACGCAATTAGGCGTTACATTTAAATGTAAAATAAGAAAATTAATTGGCAGAATTTTTTGCAGTACATAGTTCCATTGGTTTTAAAATAGCCAGTACAATATTTTTTTCAAAATATATAATGAATTTGTCACTTATGTATTACTTAAAATCTTAGAAGCTGTACGGCCTCTCCCTTCAATGGACACAAGAATATTTGACGGTATTGAGCAACAGCTGAATGTTCGCCTGTCCAATTGGCGAGATGGATTCTCGTTACTAGATGATTCTGATATTAATCGAATTTTAAAAGCAACAGGATTTTCAAAACCTGACAACTCTTCAGGCGTCGATAGATTACATGACCCTCGCAATATCGAGGCAAATCTACATCTTAAACTTCTTGAAAACTCTTTTTCTGATTTTATCAAGGAATTACGAAAATTTCCAGTTGGTTATGTAATACATTCTGAATTTTCTCCGCTGGTTCTTCTCTGCAATGCACTCGACACCGCCCTACTTTCAGGCTCTAAAATCGATGCTTATGGTCTTGATGAAGAACTGATATTGAATAATGTTACCCCTTTCATGGATGTTGGACGAAACACATCCCATTCTATATTTTCATCGCATATTGGTTTAGGTAGAAAATGGGTTCGGTATCTTTTAAGTACATCTATGAAATCGTCGTCGAAAGCCACTTTTGAAATCTATCGAGTACGCAATTTGGTTATCGATTCCATATCGACGGATTCCGATACCTACTTGAAAAATCGAACTCAAGATATGCTTCAAGAAAAGAATCTTCAACTTCAACTTCAGGATACAGATGAATCTGAATTGGGTTTAGATGATATTGAACAGTACAAAAAAGTGTTTCCACTTTGGATCGAACAGGATCAATCTTATATAGAACAAGTCATTAGTCTTCTCGAAAAAGTTAGAGATAGCTTAGCGCGTAACGGCTCGTCTCTCTATGTTTTTGGCGAACATCCATCTTTAGACCGGATATTACTTGATTTAAATTTGCACTCTGCTAGTCCTCTTTCAATTCTTGTGGAAAGTGCTGGCGCAAATATTGCAAATGATACCTTCATCGCCTATCTTGGTCATTCGAATCTAGAAAACATTGTGCCACCAATACCGAAATATTATGGGGAAGCAATCTTTAAGAATAGATCTTGCAACTGTCTTATCACAAAAAATAATCGATTTTGGTTCATTATTGCACTTGGTAATGCTTGCGTAAAGCAGCATAGAGCCATAGATGACCAGGAATATGGTTTGAATAAAAGTCTACATATAATCAATGAAGAAAAATGTGAAGGTTGGAGTTTACTATATAACTGTCCTGTCTGTAATTTGACAGGCCCATTGAGAAATAAACTTCAAAATAATTTTGATTTTGATCGTTATCCTCCTAAATGTGGCTGGAGGACTGCTGAAGATGCGTATTTTCCACCTCCTGTATTATATTTAGTAGATAAAGAAGTACATGAGGTGAGCATAGAAAGCTCATACCATATATTTGTTTATGTAGCTTAAAATTAATTTTTACTTAGCACAGAAGGATGATATGTCAATGGACTCGAAGTATAATAAATATATAAGTAAACAAGAATATCCCAACATAGAAAGTAGCTCTCCAGTTTTGCTTCAATCTATCAATTTTGGCAAGAATCTACAGAGGGACTTAAATTCAGGACCTCATCAGGAGTTGCCAAATATAAGGGAATATCATCGTAGACATGTAGGTGTGCAAAATTTTACTTTTCCAATAGACTCATGGCTAGATTTTGTTTAATTCCTCTCAATTTAGCTGTAGTTGTATATGCATACATATCTGAATGTATCAGTTAGCCAGTGTAGATGTATGTATGTATGTATGTATGCATCAGCATCATACAAACTTGCCTACACATGTCGACATATCTATATATTTATATTATAAATATTTATGTTTTTAAGTTTGCTCATATGTAACTATATATTTATGCCATTTCATATTACAGAAATTTTTCTGAAACCTGGTTCCGAACCTAAGTGTGTATCTTCTGGCAGGGAGCAAAGTGTTGACACATCACTTAGTGCAGAAAGTGCTTTCTACGAGAATATCTATGGCCAGAATGTAATACATGAGTTGGAATGTATGCCAGAAACATCATTAGACTTAAACCTATTGGCAAATAAGATATCTGAGATTCGGTAATGAAAATGTGAACAATCTTATGATGATTGCGAAAAATGAACTTCTATTGCTCATTTGGATTTCAAGACCACTTTATTGAAAATTACAATCTCATTGTTGTTAATCTAAAGTGGATTCCTTGAAAAGTCATTGGCACTTGCTACTAAATGCAAAATTGGTTTTAATTTTTGGCTCTATTTTTTAATGCAAGGCAGCTTGTTCTTGAACATAGATTTTTATGTATCCATTTATTGTAGAGATACTTACTGCATCATTTTAATACAATTTTTGCATAATTACTGGTTTAGAATTTTTTTTATTCAGAGTAAAAATTTTCAAAAATCTTGTTTTATCACTATTTAGACATGAAATAGAACTGCAGCAACAGAAGGAAACATTAGAAGCAACTCGTCAGCTTGATCAGATTTATGAGCCAATCAAAACCAAGCTTAATGCATCTGCTGACGATGTTCTGAAAGAAATTCTGTTAACCAGGTATGTTTTTGTGGTAATATTTGTAGCTTGAATATTGAATTATTCATAGTGACAATTAATCTGCACGTAGTACGGCATATGTAAATAAATGGTGATGATTCCAATATTTGGCATACTGGGTTTTTCTAGTTGCTTTGATAAAATATGCAGTCTTAATTCATTTTATGTACTATATATAATTGCAAGCACTCTTGAGTAATTTCATCTGGATTGCCAATATTTCCCTAGCAACCACGTATTCACGTATATTTGTCATTTTTATGTCTTAAGTTCATGAGTCTTAAGTTTTTAATGCACTTCATATTATATATATTTTTTTAATTTTAGGCCAACTTTGGAGGAATATAACATTCCACCAAACTCAACATCATTGCCATGTTTAGAAGATTTAACTGCTTTCTACCGAGCAAAAATTCAATGTGATACAGGTAAGAATTTAACAGATTATATATATATATATATATACATATTATTAGTATCAATAGCTTCCTAGTCAATCAAATATTTTTATATCAGGAAAGCATTTTGACCTTTAATGGTGCAATTTACTTTCTCCAATTTTTTTTTATTTCTTCAATATCATTTCAGATTTCCCAGTTTAATCTTTTCATCAGTTTTATTTTGAGGTTAAACTCTGAATGCACTTTTTATATATCAGAATGTTGGCTTGAATGAATTTTGGATTTTTCACAATATATTTTTTAGTTCTCCACTGTAGTAAAAATATAATTATCATAGACCATCAGCGTTAGTTTTCTGATTTTGTTTCAAAAATGTCAAATTAAATTTTATGTGTTAGTTATGATGAGCACATAGAGTATTTGTTTCATTTTTGTGCGTGTATATACTATAGATGAAAACTCAAATAAAATGCTAGAAGCCCAGGATCAAGTTGTTGATGAGTTGAATTTATTGCTGCCTATCGATATAGAGGTACTATTTGGTGAAGTACTTTCATCTTCTAATTCCAATAAAGAAGGATATGTGCAGGTAAATTTTAGTCTTCATCAATATCTTTTCAAAATTTTATCCATTTATATGAAAATGCAGAATTGAACTACCCTACCATTTCGCCAGAACAAATGTAAGTCATGGAAGGCCACAAACTGTCAACAACTTTACACCTTGAAAATTGCTGGTTAAACAGCTTGTATGAAGTAAGTTATAGAATCAAAATAGTGTGACCTTCGATATGATAGAAAATATGTATTATAGTCCAGGGTACGGAGTTTGGTGAATGTGTAAAAAAGGTCTCTAAAAATGATGAATTTTTTAAATAATAAATGTGTCATTGATAAACGAGGAATCCTTTGAGTGGGTATATATATACTTCAATAGCTTTTCAGTTCATAATAGCCTTTTTTTGTTTTTGAAAGATTAAAGTCCATACCAATTTCTGCAAGGCTTAGTAGGTTCAAGAGGATTAACTTGTAATATATATTCATAGCATCTTTACGCTTTTCTAAACCTAATAATGACGTATTGATATTTTTTGTTATTTTATTTGTAAAATATAGCAATTGCCTCATATTTTTTTAATTGTCCACAGTATGCTGTCCGTGCAATGTATCAGCAAACTGGTCAAAAATTGAACTTTGTAGAATCCTCTCCTAACAATACTACTGCTACAAAATCGTGCTCCGGATCAATTTGGGAGCTTGCTAAGAATCTTCCTAAAGGATTTGTAATGCATTCTGTTCGAGGTAATTTATGGAGAAAAGCCCAGGAGGCTGCTAGAACAAAGTTATTGGTGGTTACATCGTTTATTACTCTCCCTCAAGTTAATGCGCTGTATGAAGATTTAGCTCAGTCGGTGGGATTTATAACAAGCGGTAACATATTTTATGGGTTTCATAGATGAACAATTTGTGCATGTAATGTCATTTGAATTCCTTGCTTTTTAGTTTCTGCAATAAGTTCAAAAAAATTCTCATCTATTTTTGTTTTTTGATGCTGCCAAATATTTTTTCTTTGTTCCAATATTTACTGATTCTGCTTCAACAATGCTAGAATTTTATGTCCAGCATAGCCATAAGTTTCTGATACGAGAAGGATAGAAAAAAGAGAGGATTAATTACTATACAGTGTACCTCACAATATTCTTCTCGTTTTAGAACCATATTCCAAAAATAGTTTGGATGATTGTATTTAATTGGAGCAATGTGATGAATGTCTACTGCTAAATTTAAACTTGTTTGGCAAATTTTTATATTTTCATATATTTTAATCTCTTTTAGGAACTAATGGACATGGTGAAATTTCTACTGAATCCGATGATGACTGGTTTGATATTTCATCTCCTCAACAAATAGACCATTTTTTGCTTTCCAAATTTACGGTTCATTCAGAATTGGTTGATTTTGAAACATCGGGCCTAAATGCTCATTTTGATAGGCTTTCGACGCGCTTTAAAGAACGGGTTAGTTTTTCTGATCTAATACTTCATAGCTTTGTAATATGAATCATATTTTCAATAATTAGCATGCTATCTATTTTTCGGCATATAGGAGCTTCAATTTTAATGTTGGCTATGTAGCTAAGCTAATTTTCTCTTTATAGTGTAATTTTAGAATTCACATTTTCAAGATACACTTTGAAACAAGTAATTTTCAACTTACTACAGTTACATTTTTGCATAGCAAAGCCACAATTTAAAATCATTTATCAACCGCAAGATCTTCTTGCTGTTTTTACGTAAAAATTAAATTTTGTACCAGGCCTATTTGAAGAGTGGAGCAGAATGCTTGGGAAGCTTTATGAGAAATCTCCTTTTTGAAATTCGATGTATATGCAAGAAAGTAAATGACCCTCTACAATCCTCATATTTTGTTCAATCAGTAGCATCAAAGTTCCAGGAATTCTTAAGTCCGAATTCTCATAATGGTAAGTTTTGCATCATTTATAATGTGGTTTTTTTATTAGTATATAGTAACTAGTGCATTAGCCTTTACTTCGTTCAGGCCTCCTTGCAGCTTTCCCCTTGCTGCACTGTGGTCATTTGTGTTTGAATTTTATATTGTGAAAGTTCTTCCAGCTAAACCTTCAGTGCAATTTTGCGTCTCCACATCACCCGCAACCAGTTAATTGTATGCATCCCTTTTTCCATTGATTTTATTTGAAATTAATCCTATATCCCCTATTTCTTTACTTTTCTGTCTATAGACTATGCTCTTCAGAAGAAATATATTTACGGTGGTATAATAACTTCTATCTATATCTAGAAGAAGTTGCTACTATTATACCATTAAAGGATAAGTAGAGGTGGGGTCTAGTTGTTCTGTAGTCCAGTCATATTTTTTATCGAGATAAAGTCATTAGGACTTTGTTGCATTTAAGGTTGAATATATTTATTACTTACTATATATATCAGAAATTCCTGATAATATGAAAAAGGAATCAAACATACTCTTAAAACTTATTTCTATTAGTAGCGCATGAAAAGTAGCTGTTTCCATGAAATTATTTAAATTTGCCTTTCAACCTCTACCAAAGTTTAAAGCTTTACTAGACCAATTCTATGGACAAAGAATGACAGTGAATAATTTTATTTTACTACTAAAATTATTTTGTGTACAGTACTACAATATTAGTGTATATGACTCTTTTTTGTGGATATTAATTTTTCAGAGTCAAAGACATTTATAGTCGATTTAGGAATCGAACCGGAACATTTGAGCCTAGAAATTGGCAAGGATATTCTTGATGTCTCCACAATGTAAGTAAATGAAATTATGTATAAAATATCATATTAATATGGACTTGTACTTTATTTATAACATTTGCATAATTACTAGTTTTTACTTGGTCTATCGACATTTGGCTAGAAAATATTTATGTGATATTATCAATTCTGGCTATGCTGTATGGTTAAACTATAGGCATTCAAGTTTGTTCATAAGTAATATATTACGATTTGTATAGATATATCTGATAGCGCATTTTTTCATGCATATTTAAAATATTGAATATAATTTAATTTTTTACTCAGACATTTGCACCTCTGTAATTGATACTTCCTGAGAGAGAGGTTAAAAAAATTGGGAGGTTTTTTATTTTTGGCTTAGTTGATGTGTAAGGCCCACTACAACATACTTCTAAGTAGAATTGTGTATTGAGTCATTTGAAAGGCCAAAATTTGAATTTTTGCTTTCGAATGGCTGATCTTAAAATCATTCCAGCTTTCTAGGTTTTTTAACGATTATATAAGAGATCGAATTATTTTACTCCTAATGAAAATTTGCAAAAAACTAGGAAAATGTAAGGAAGGATCTACGAGAAATTTTTAAATTTTTTCAAAGGCTAGAGCATCAAGACTATCGATGTGCAGGGTGCAGTACTTCTTTTGAAGATGAGAGGAAATCTACTTTTTCTGTTATCAAGAGTAAGCCTTATTGGCAGTGTAACCTTACAGGCGCAATTCTGTGTAAACGATTGTGCCATTCTGCTGAATCAAAGCGTATAATTCCAGTAAGAGCCATATGTAGGTGGGATATAGAGCCTAAAAAAGTTTGCGATGCAGCTTCAAAGTAAGTACTATAATCTGATTTTTTTTTACTTTCTTTACTCCTATATTAAATCCGTGCTAAGTGTGAAGAAGCATGTTAAAAATGAAATTCGTTAACAATAAATACATCACTAATGACAAAGAATTCTGATGAACTATGAAAGGTAAAAAATGCACGTTAAAAAAGATTTGAAAGCATATAATGTCCCTTTTTCCTTTAGAACTTCATACATATTTGCAAAAAATTTGTGAACATGTAATTGTAGAAATGAAACTTTTCCAATAAATAAAATGCAGCTTTGTCAGTATCTACTACACTTTTTGCTTTGAATGTTGCTAATGTAAATACAGCAAACTTAGTCGCCATTATATAAAACATTTGGTGTTCAAAGTTGGTGCCTCCTTACTCCTTCTCACTTGCTGCGCTGCAATCGCTTGTGTGCTTGGAAGAATAATTGATGCCGGAAGTTCTTACAGCATCAATTATCCCTCGAGAAAATTCGAGATACCGAATCATCAGCACCCTATGAACTAAAATATCCAATGTTGAACATAATGTCTATATCCACTTAATGTAACTTAGAAGCTGTATAGTTCAGTTAGTGGAAACTTGAGACCGATAAATGTCAAATGAGCTCAGATCTATAAAGCTGAGCATGCAAGAAAGCAATAAAGAAAAAGAATGAGAAGGAAATAAATTAATTATAATGAAATGGAAAGCTAACTGTGTAAGAAAATATCTGTGCCAAATCGGGATTTGAAATAATCCCATTGGTTCGAGCTCTTAATGCTTCAGTTTGATTGGCTCACAAATGAATAGCTTCAGCATACTTTTGGTTGACAAGTCTCATTATGGTTCAGTCGTGTTGTTTATATACAATTCATAGGTCAAATGTAGTGCCATATGAATCATGTCTCTCTTACAGCAAATTTTAATGGTTAACCCCCACTTTCTAAATAATCATAGAGCAGTTGCGTACACATACTGTCATATCTTAATTTTTAATGTTCAAGTGATATCTAATACTTTAGATGATAGTTTTATTATCCTTGGAAATTAATTTAACACCATGCAATTTTTTATTTCATTCATACTAATGCAGCAGTTTTTTTTCTTTTTATGAAAGAATAATGCTGAAAGTTATTTTTTTTAGCTGCAATTTTTCTATATTGCACTGACTTTTCATATAATCTAGATAAATTTGTTGTTCAGATGGCTTGATTTTACCTATCGTATTCCTATGTTCACAATAACTGAAAATCAACAAGTACTAATACCTTCTGAAGAAGATAATGACCTAGGGGGTCTATTTGAAAAGGCTGCGAAAATTGTGGGAGAATCACGCACTCTTCGACTTCGTCTACATGCATTCATGCAAAAGTATTACACTGAAGAATCTGAAAAATGTTCAATATTCAATTCAATAGTATTAACGGTACGTTGGTCTTCGAAGAATAAATAAATTGAATTATGATTCTAAATGATACGCTGAATTATTGATGTATTTAGTGTACTTTGGCAAATTCAAGGTGGCTTTTTTAAATGAAATATATCAGGCTTGCACAGTTGAAAGCATTAGGATATAATCATTTTTCAGCTAATTTGATTTGGATTTTCAGTAAATATTCAGTTGTCAATGTATCAAGATACTATAATGGTATATTCAGTCATTATCAATTTAAAAGCGCAATTTATCGTTTCTAAAGTCTACCTGGATTTATTTGGCAGAATTTCAGTAAGTTATTTAAATTGGTTGAATACTTTACAGGCAATTTATTACTTTATTCTTGCCAATCATCTCTATATGAAGTAATATCGCATATATGAATATCAGATATGAAAAAATACATTTATGTCATTTGAGCTGAAATTGTACAATAGAAACAATTTTTAATCTGATTGCAGGATAAAGATGTTTTTGACAATGTTTTCGTATACAATTTTTGCTCAAGTTTTCTTTAACAAATTGAAGCAAATTAATGTGATGGACTTTGTGATCTTAAATTTTAACTTTGATTTTACATCTGAACTTCTAATTACTCTTTCCAGTAACCAATGCTGATATTATCATCAACATGTGTGCTTTTTTTTGAAAATTTTATGACAGCACTTGACGAATCGCTTACATCTTGTAATGGATGTCGACTTATACAGGTAACTTACTACTAAACATTATACATGCATAATTGCCCTGAATAAACATGGTTTAATTGTTGCATGCACTAGTGTTTTGAAAAAAAATCAGACTTTGGTTTAATCCCATTAACTACTTTTCCATGTTTGTTTTGCTGTAGTCTGGAGGATATTAAAGATATGCGGAATAAGATTCTGGTGATGTTACTAAATGAAACTGTTACTGCATTAGCATCACATATAGAACGTCCATGCCATGTGTGTACAAGCACAAAGGTATATTTGGTGGACTCAAAACTAGGTAGTTAATGTTTTTACATCTTTATGTAGATATTATCGTAATCAGGGGCTTCCATTGGCAAGGAGCAAGACATGTATCTAAAGTCGTGGGAAATTGATATATTTTGTTGAAATTAAAATGTTTTCATGATAAACTCATGGAATAATTTCAAAGTCACTGAAAATTATGTCTTTGGATGGTTGCCTCCTATTTCAGGAAAATGTTTCCTTGTTCATTTAAAAATAATAATATCGAATCCTACTTCGTGACTCAGGCCTTCTTGAATCTTCTGGCATAAGTGTTAAAATAAAGCAAATTCTTGTTGCCACATCATAATCGCCCCTTTAACCATAGACATTATACTTCCACTGAGTTTGGCTATTTTAAGCAGTTTATCCCAGCATCTTTCTTATTTAATATTAAACCTTATGCTGGCTTCTTATAATACAATATAATATAGGTGCATATACATATATACATGATTAGTACAATATATATTCAAGAATGTATTTTAGTTACTTTGCCCTTAGTTGTATTGATTTGTATTTTAAATTACTTGTTGGTATAGATTTTGCTTCAAGTATCGATTCACCAGACATGTACAGCTTGCCGCTAGTTCAATGCAAAAAATGTGGAACACTTTTTCCTGAAGGAAGCAATTATTCACCTGATGGGTTCAGCGATTTGAATGAGTCTGTTAATGGGCGATGGTTGTACAATTTTGGGCTACCTTATGAAGCAACCGTCATATGTCAGGAATGCCAGTCACTTTAACAGCAACAATATTTAATGATTGTAGAACATTGAAACAACGACAGCAACTGAATTTGTGTCCCAGTTATTAAATAAAATATAATTCTGCATTGGTCATTCCATTTAGATTATGTTTTTATTCAAATTCACAATGAGTATAATTTAACTTTTGATATCTATCAAATGTTGATATTGATCATAGTCAACTCTTGCATAAAACTAAAAAAATTACTTTCGCACATAATTTCGAGATTTTATAATTTCGGATTGCTGCAAGGCATGTATCTTTTTTAACATTAAATTAATTATGTCATGTTGGATCATACACTAAAAATACCTGTGGACTACACATTATATTGATAACTATTTTGCGTACTAGGTATAACTGTTATATTGTATTCTACGATGCTCTACATAACACTTCTAGAATAATATTCATGTTGAAGTTGATAGAAAAGTTTTCATAGGAAATTTTCTTTTTTCTCAGAATACTGTGCAAGTGAAATATCGAAGCTAGTAAAGCTCCACAACTTATACAGTAACTGTTTCAATTAACTATCGGAAAATTGCAAGATCAATAAAGTAACTGTAAATATTTTCTATAAGGAATTAGCTAATATCAATAATCGTTTCATGTATTTCGGAAAAAAAATAAATTTCAAAAAATTTGAAAGTAAATGCTCATTTTTTAGGAGCACTCTATGAAATTGTTTTGTGTATTTCACTCACCCATACTGCTTTTCTTCTTTAACTCCCTGCATTACATTTTAGTCATTTCTCTCTCTCTTGCCTTGCTGTGCTCAGCTCACTTTCTTCAATCCCTCATTGCACTCAATCATGGATTGACCGTCCATACTCATGTGGGAGGTGACCATGCCCTTTTGCTGCGCTCTTGGACCATTATTTTCCTATTCAAATTTAAGTCGAGGTATCGCTATTCAAATGTATTCATTTACATTTCATAGACAAAGTGCTTTGAAACTGCCAAGAAAACAAAAAACCAAAAAATACCCAAGTTGCAAAAAAAGACATAAAATTGTACAGTTTAAGCTTGAGAGATACTGCATCTCAATGTTGGCTGTTGCAGTACAATACTACACATAACATTTAAGTGCTATGTATAAAATCTAGATACATAGTAAAGCTAAATATAATAAAATAACATATTCGCACATGCAAGAGTATAAATACTAGTAATGAGGTTATATACATACATGCCACACAGTATATAGGGGGTCTAAACTTTAGTAGTGTTTAATACATATATTATTTAAAATAATACATCCCAATAATTGGATAATATGTGGAGGTGAAAGTGGCGGTATAGTTACACATAGTTAGAAATAGCAAGCAGTCTAATACTTTGCAAACATATTTGCAGTAACAGGATAAAGTATTCAGCTGTTAGAAATATGAAACACAACAGAAGACAGGAAACTGTGGCAGAAATGTGCATATTTATCATGCACTAATTGTGTTGATAAAAGTGAGCTAATTCTATCAACACAATATATATATAACCCTACTGGCATCTGTGCAGCCAATTCACTTGGAACGTCATAAGTGAAAACTGACCACAGCTATAAATATATAATTAATCCTTAAGGGAGTTAATGCCTAACACCAGCATAAATGACATAAGTACATCCATATAGAAGTAATAGTAGCTGAAAGTACACAATGGTCAATATCTTAATTATCAGCTGACCATTTATGCTCTCATTAAATTGGTTTTTCAAATAGTATGCTATACCTAAATAAATGCTGTTGCAGCATGATAGTTCACACACCTATCATTATTATTTTTGAGTGTACTCGATTACACAACACTGTATAGCACTTTAATTTAAGCATAGGCAATATAGTGATATATTAAACAAAGTGGTTATAATATATAACAGTTAGAGTGTATATTGGAGGTTAAACTGCTGCAGTATTGTTTGAAAACTGCTGTTGCTATATAATGGAAAAGCAGCACATCACAAGCAAAAAAATTTTGCATTTGAGTGGCAGTGGCATAATGCTTTGTAGTACAGTAAATGGTAGTATGACATGCACTTCATAGTGCAGTACAATAATATTCCCAACTAAAAAAGTCCATAGTTGACAGTAATCAATCTTAAGGAAATTAACTGTAAAACATTTTATAATAAAATCATCAAAGAATTGTGCAAACAAAAAATGATTTTGACATTTCTTGGCAAATTTCAAGCTTCATGAAGTAGAAAACCCTCAAAAACTTCCAGCACATAGAGAAGTGGGTAGCACAGTTTTTTTGCACTGGAGGATAGCTCAATAAGGCGCATACTAACTTAAAGTAACATTAATATCAATTTGCAGCATTATGTAGATGTAATACATTTAAATACCATCATGCGGAATCTGCGAAACACTTGTATAAATTTATATCATCACTCACAACATGAAATTTCATGACAATTTTTGTAAATAAAAGGCAACTGCTAGAAACATGAAGCACAACTAAGCACAAGAAACTGTGGTAGAAGTATGTGTATTTATCATGCACTAATTGTGTTGATAGAAGTGAGCTAACTTCATCAACACAACAAAATATAAAACCCTACTAGAATTTGTGTAGCCAATTTGCTTGGAATGTCATAAATGAACACTGACCACAGCTACAAAAATATAATTAATCCGTAAGGGAGTTAATACCTAACAGCAACATGCTCTACATAATTTTTTGAACACTGTTTAGAGTAGTTCATTATTTTTTAATTATTGATCAAATTCATTTCTAATGAATTTTGTAAACTAATATATATGTAACTTTTTCATTTTTCAATGGAAATGCTTGTCTAAATACCAAAAATATTGCTAAATGAATTAACTATGACTTATATCAAGGTACTAAATACTATTTTAATGTTAGTTTTAGAGATAAAATTTTTAGCGCAAAAAATGCACAGTTACTGGAACACTGCCCAAGATCTTTCAATCTGCTTGATAAAAATTTGTAATTCTCTTGGCTAGAGTATAACGGGTTGATATTAAGTTATTTCCGGGTTTTTTCATGCTTATTGGTACAGTGGCTGTGGTTTACCATCAGCATCCAAGAACGTTTTTCACAAATGTTTATTTTGCAGTTTAATCAAATTTATCTATTTTTTTGCACCATAAACATCATTTTTGCATTCCAATTTCAAGAAATATTTGTAATAATAAATTTACAGAATAAAACATATGCTGGACAAATCTTGCAATTGTTTTGTTGGAGATTAAAGATAGCCTGCCATATACTGGCAAGTAGATTAAATTTATTTAAGTCACAAATATAAAAGCTAAGCTGTCATTTAGTAAGTTGACTTTTCTTTTTCCTGGAATCAAATCTTAGCATTGCATTTCACAGTAAAAGTCATTTTACAAGATTTTCTATGCACATTAAATAAAGAAATATTGTTTCTCTTTATTGAATGTAAATAAATTGGTTGCACAAATAAAATTATAAACTATAAATAAACTCCTATATACCTACAAGTTAGCATTACATTTTCACTCTTAGTAAATATGAAATTATTAATAAATGTAATGACTTCTTACTTTTAGTAAACTTACATAATAATAAGTATACATTTAGTGAAGGAGCGCATAGTTTTAAACTTGGAAGAAAGATGAACATTAAAATTTATTTGCTATAGTTTAAAATGCTTAATACCTTTTAATTTTTATATAGAGTAAATTTTAAATTGAAAAATTCTCTAAAACAGTAAGAACAATTTAAATAATTTAAAGAGTTCAATGTATGGACAGCGATTGCAATTGTGTACCGACAAAAGCACCAAGCCCCAACTGAATCATAGATTTTGATCCAAAAAGTTCTGCTGCTGCCATATTGAGCATGCCTGAAGACCATCAAAGTTTATATTTAACGCCAATGATCATGAGAAACCACTTCAAGAGTTTTGTAAATTTGAAAGAAAGTAAATAGTGTTTCTTTAGTTACTAAAAACCAAGTAGCCCCAAACCAACAACAGATAGTATTTGCAATGTCAATGACAGTGAAGGTTATACATCAATAAACTCCAATTCAGTACAAAATAAATTTTTTTAGACTGCAAAAAATTCAATCGGTGGCAACATAAAGTGGTTAAAAGTAGGTTATGGTGCTAGCGCTATTTTAACAAAACAAGTACTTGACTTTAGCTACTTATCATCAGTACTGTGCTTAGATATCAGCAAAAATTGGTGCAAGTTACTAATCAAATATTAGCCGAAGATTCAAAATATAGAGAGGAGCACTGAATTGTGAACAAAAGCACTATTAAAACTATAAACAAAGCTAAAGACTTCTCAAATACCAACTTTGATGCTGTTTTATTTGAAACATTTAGATTTATTGCATTATCCGATGGAGCAGAAAAATCTATAGGTGAGGTAAATACGGTAAATACCACATTTGAAATGTGTACTGACCATTTTTTATTTAATTTAACGGTCATCTGAGATAACTAAATCTGGATGAAAATACAAAGATGATGTGCAAGTGAGCAGGAACTTCTTCACCACAGTAGTGCTTTCAACTAAAATCTTGTTAAGAATTAACTCCCTTATGGATTAATTCTAGTATTATAGCTGCAGTTAGTTTTTATTCATGATGTTTCAAGTAAATTGGTTGCACAGATGCCAGTAGGGTTATATATTTTGTTGCGTTGATGAAGTTAGCTCACTTCTATCAACACAATTAGTACGTGATAAATACACATATTTCTGTTACAGTTTCTTGTGCTTTGTTGTACTTCATGTTTCTAACAAATCTTTATAAAATCTACAGAATATTTGTATAAATCTTAAGAACTAGTGCTTTCAAATTGACTCAATTTTAAGAACTGCATGCTTTTGAATAAGTTAAGTTATATGTTTATAGTTTTTCAGCCTTAACCTATTTGCTTAAAAAATGTTTCACTTATGTTTAAATCAAAAATTTTTAACTAATATTTTTATCATTTTGGTATGTTGGAATGATTTGATTTTTGCAATCCAAACTCAACTGCAACTGAAAGTAGACAATTCCATACCATTAAGTTTGATATATCAAAAATGGAACGGTTGTAGGTTTAGTCATGTTTGTTACTCTTGTAAATAATGGATTTAAAAAAAGACTGTCACCTTTGGCAAATTTCAACATACCCCCCTGAATATTGTGCAAATGACCTATAGATTTATTTCAATGTGTGCAACATATGCTTTGCCCACAGCTGGCATGGTCCTGTCATATCATTCAAAGAAACCTTAAATTTATGGGGAGGAGATTTATTAAAAGTGAAAGCAGCAGGTGAATGTTAGAAACATGAAACACAACAAAGCACAAGAAACTGTAACAGAAATATGTGTATTTATCACGTACTAATTGTGTTGATAGAAGTGAGCTAACTTCATCAACGCAACAAAATATATAACCCTACTGGCATCTGTGCAACCAATTTACTTGAAACATCATGAATAAAAACTAACTGCAGCTATAATACTAGAATTAATCCATAAGGGAGTTAATTCTTAACAGTGAAACTTTTTTTAAGTTGACTCTTATTAGAGTACCTTTATCAACTTTTTTTTCATTTTTAACAATACAAGCCTCTTTTTAGTCATGGTAAGTAGTTTTTTTTGCTCAATTTAATATTGACACATTGCTATGCCACTAGCATATTTTCCTCTCATTTGTAAGCAGCCATTGCAAATTTGTTTTTAATATACAAGTGAGCATTTCATATTTTGTTTTACAGGTGGACTTGGAAATGACCAGCCTGAATTTATTCTTGAAGTTATATTGTACGCAAGTGGCACTAAAAGAGCTACATAAATTGTCAGGATTTGTATCTGATGCTGCTATTATTTCCATTCTAAACTGTGACCCATGACTTGCTACTTGTCAACTTACTCATCTTCAAATCTTATCCATGTCTGCAACTCTTACTCACAATTTTATTCTTACAATTATTTTCTTCTTTGTACAATTAGAAAATCCAAAGAACTATACAAATTGTATGGATACAATTGTATAATTTAAGCCCTATTTTAGTTTTGGCAGTCACTTTAGCTGTCCTATTTTTTCTTGGCAAAAATATGCTAACATGATGGCATGCCACCACAGCGCATGTTAGATTAAAGTCTTTGTTTGCTCTGATTAATTTAATATTCATGTATTATTATTATTACCTTTTCTTTTTCTTTCTTTTTCCATTGTTATTACTTACTGTTGTAATCCTAATAATGCAATACATTGTACAAATTAACTTTACTTGGACTCTTCATAAATATTGACTTAGTTACATTAAAAATGGGAGACCTATACCTCTTATTTTTAAAGGCATTAACAATCACTAAGAAAAAGAGATGTTCTAGTTTTGATGATATGAAGTTGACTGAAACAAATGATGCTGAGGAATTTATTCAAGTTAAAGTGAGTAATATTTATTTAACCATTCTTAACATTTTACAAAATGTACATTCACACATAACTTTAATATTAGCTCTAGAGATAAAAAAATGATTGATGTAGCAATGACTTGTATATATATATATATGTACATGTTTTGAATGATAGAATACTTAACATTATATAAACTTCAAATTTACAGATTTTAAATATACTTGACCCCAGTACACATGACAATTTGTCAAGTACGATTACTATTTATACGGTTACATTGGACAAAAAAAGATCCAGTATAAGTACAAAAAACTTGTTTCAGAAGAAACATGGATTTGGAGCAGATATTATGCTGACAGAGAAAAGCTTGCAAAGTAATTTGGAAGGATTTTGCTGCAGGATTGAAGTTCCATGTTTTTTGAAGAAGCCAAGTTTAGATTGACAAGCAATGATTGAAAAAATCATATGTACTTGAAGTGGTTATTAAAAATGAAATGCTGCAGATGGGTGATTTTAAAAAAATATCTACATAACTCTCTGGAACTTTTGTACCTTTACGGGAAAAAGTGGAGCAAGGTGGTCTATGGCAAAGCAGGGGTCACCAAAAAGATGTTTGCAAAATGATATTTCTGCAATTTGGAAATCAGTGGCAAAACCAGGTAATAACCGAATAAGGATATTAGCTAGTACTGTTAGGAACTAACTCCATTAAGGGTTAGTTGTTATTTAGTGTATCTGCGGTATATTTTGTCCATGTTTTAATTTTAATTTCATTTTGGTTTCAGTTCAGTTTCAGTTTAGTTTCAGTTTGGTTTGAGTTTCAGTTACAAGATGCTTCAAAGAATTGAACCCTGTTCTTCATGCTGCAATGTTTTGTGTGTTGTGAAAATTATCTCACTTTCAGCAACATATGTAGGTTAATATCAAGTGCTGTCTCTGTTCTTGTGCTATTTATTGTGTCTGTATATTCCTAGCAGCATTCTTGTATCCTTTGTTGTGTTAGTATTTTTCTAACACACTCCAGCTATATCCCCCAATCAGGACATTATATGTACAGACAAGCCAAGTCAATTTCCCCTCAAACAAAGCTAATTGCTGCAGCATGGAAAGAGCCACAGTTTGCCTTCTAGCATACTACAAACAAATCAGAAGGTACATTAGAGAACTTTCAAGTAGTGAGGATCATTTAAAAACTGAGAATAAGGGACATTTATTGACCCATCTTCTTAAATTCACACAAAATCACTTCTGTCATCAATTTCAGTGTACCTCAAAAGTCGAATTCATATATATTGTACTATTAAGCTTAGGCAAATATACCAACATGATATTATTCAAAAATTACAGCACAAACGGTTTATATATGAGTTTATAGACATGCTCTAGTAGAATGTAATTCATTATACAGGAAAAACCTAATTTTTAAACGATTCATAACAGGGAAAGAGGATTGTACAACTTTCAATATATACCTGAATGGCTTTTTTGTATTGAACCAAAAGAGGATTTATATATACTTAATATAAAGATGCAAGAGAAGCATATTCAAATGGACTAATCAGCAGAAGTAAGTCTAGCTGCTCTTTTGCTAACTCTTCATCACCCGGAACATACAAGAATTAGCATATCAAAATCAAAGCAATTTAATGAAATTTGACTATTAACATGTAGTCTTAAAAGATATAATTAAAAGTAAAGTGTAGATTATTAGATAATTTTTTCAACAAAAATGAAAAAGTGCTCAAATTTAATTATATTACCTCTTACAAACTTCAGATACAGCAAATTTATAAGTGAAGAATTTTCACTTACAACTTGTAAACAAAAAAATAGTCATGTGTACCAAATCAAGGTTTTCAAATATAACAAATTCATTTGGTGGTCTTTACAGGTTTGTTATATCCGACATTTACTGTATATATGTAGACATTTAACCTAGTATGTGAAATATAAAACTGCAATACATATACACATACATACCCAAGGGGTCATTGTCAAATGCCTTTTTGCTCATGAGCATTATCTCAATGTTGTCCACCACAAGATGATTATAGTCTTGTAGTATTTAGGCATATTTTTTATTTTTCTGTCTATTTTTTCAAATCATAACACCTTCTAATATGATTGCAAAATAAATCTGAGCTGTAAGATACTATGAAATTTTATCCAATATAAATTGACAAGAAACATTTTTACACTGTATGTAAAAAAACTCATACAAGATATTCATGATAATAAGATTGCTTTCAAGCCAACAAATACTTTGCTTAATTTTAGGTAAGTTAAGGCAATTAAAGATTGATATTGCTGGCATAATTGTATGTTATTCTATGAAATAGTCATTTCTATCTTAACCAAAAAGCCCAATAACTTCTCATCTAGTCTCATTAACAGATGCACAAAGTGTCTTATTCTACACACTTTTAAAATATCTTTCAAGCCAAATAAAGGATGTCTAGTTGTGATCTAATTAAAATCTGTTCTAAAGTAAGCTATACTTCTCACCAATTGAATGCACTCTGAGAAGTACTGCATATGATTTAGAGCACCAAATTCTGGACATTCGTACTGAACCGCAGATACCAACATACTCCAGAAGGTAAGTAAATAATGAGGAGTATTTACGCTCCACTGCCACTGCAGAAACAATTTAATTGTAAGACTAGCTACTAGTTTAAGTAATTCTGAAAAGCCTTCCATTTAAACTAGCTCATTTAGTTAGTAACTAGCTTTGATTTAACAAAGCTATATGCGCAAAAAGATAACCACTAAAAAGATGCAATGAACATTTTGCAGTAGTATTGCTAGTATACCATAATATAAAAGCTAAAAACATGAAAAATCAACAGTTGTTGAAATTTATACACATTCATAAAAAATGAACACTTTCAAAAAGTCTTCACTAGAAAAATTGCATCAAAACAAAAAATTATTTCTATCATTTTGATTTATACATTGAAATACAAAACATCAATTGTGCAACTTTTGATCATAATGCATAGAACTATTGGCAATTTGAGAAGACGTTATCATTCAAAATTTTTATTAGCTAATTAAACATCAATATCTAATTTTACACTATTGCAATCAAAAATACTATGGAAGTAAAACTAAATAAATAATATCATCTAAGCTAAGTAATCTGTTGCAAATCAACTTTTATTGAAAAAAAACATACATATGCTGGCAGCAGTGTGTAGATATTTACAGCTTTAAAACTTTTCTAGTCAATTCGAGGTGTTCTAAAATTTTTAACGGTTGAAATATACCGAAAATTTAATTCACTGAATTTTATCCACTAAAAAAGAGGTCACTAGCACCACTTTTATGTAATGTCACATGTGTAAAGCACAGCATTGTTTCAATATTGCGCCAACATCGGATAAAATCCTAGACTAGGCAGGAGAATAGTCATGTTTCAATGCAATATCATTGTCCTAAGGTGAAGGTCCTTCATATGTTTGCAATTCAAAGATATTGTTCCTTTAGAGCCTGGAAAATGATGCTGTTGACATACTTCTGCAAGTCTTATTGCATCCAGAACCTTAGCTTCCACATCATCGTTGAAATCTTCCTTATCCTGCGGCTTCTCATTCACTCAAACTTTATGCCGATTCCCAGATTGTAATACAGTTACAGTTGAAGGTTGTAACAATGCAATTCAACATTCGGATAGATAATCTTTCTGGTAACTGTGTTCCAATCTAATGCAGTTAAAAAGACTTAACTTTGCAAGGACATAATTTTTTCAGGTTTTGAGCTGAGTTCTGTGGCTCGGACAAAAAAAGCCGGTAATAAATCGTCTTGGCATTGCTGCCCCTGATGAAAGCTGTGACATTGAAGTAAAAATCTGCATTAAGGTATCAAAATGGGGCACAAACCCATGTCTCAATCTGCCACTGGGCATTCCCTTACCAACTCTGCCACTCAAGGCAAATCGGTTCATGGACAAATATAAACTTTTTTTAATATTTATTTAATTTTGATGTAAATTTTCTGATTGCTTATTGGAAGGTAGTATATTTACAGTCTTGGGCTACTTTATAAAGTGACAGTTGTATGTCATGAATGCCAGTAACTTTAACTGCTACAGCACTCAATACTTGTGCATGCATCTACTCGCTTGCAAATGAGTAAATCTTGCTCGTTAGTTCTATAAATAAGCAACCATCTTTCTTTACTAATGCCTTGCTTTATAAAAGTTGATTTTTCACGGCTTGAATACTATTCTCTTTTTGTGCATTATTCTTTTTTGCCATTACATTCTCTAAGTTTGGCAAATACCAGGATTTTTAGGTATTTCTTCTAAATTTTCGTCGGAGTATACAGAAAAAATATCAATATAAACTTATTTACTGGTTCTAAAATGTATCGTCAAACCAGTAAACAATACTCTCTCAAATAGTAGGTCGAGCAAACAGAAACATACAAATAACTTTAATATGTAATTTTTCCAGAAAAAAACTGCCTACAAAAAACTGTAGTGTTTCCATTCACTAAAATATCTACAGGCTCTTGATGTCTATCACGTTATCATACACTCGTTCAATTGTGATAGAAATATTTCAAAAAATGCTATCGCAAGGTAGCCTGATAAATTAACTTTATTTCTAGTCCTTCCCAGCGTCCTAGTTAATTTTAACATTATTGCCACACATTTCGTTCAATATTTAAAATCCAGTTGATGAAGTGTTCAAGTCAAGTCAACGTGACCAACATTTTTATGCTGATGTAAGGAAATCGATGCCAAAAATGCACCAGCAAATATAATAATCCAGATAACGGAAGAAATTATGATTGAAATTTCAATTCAGTTACGTTTTTCACTTTGTCGATTGGCAGATAAAATAATCATCTAATCTGCTGCCAGCTATCAATTTTCTCCAGAAAAAAACACTTTTCATTCAAAATTAATATTATATAAAAAACTTTATAGCCAAATGTAAAATTACTATAAATCTAGCTTTTTTGTAGAATTTACATATATTTATATGCGTAAACAATGTAACCCCTCGTACAGAATTTAACTGTGGAGTTGATACCAAAAATCGCCAGTTACACATGCTGCCTCCTTTTCTAAAAATGCTACAGCTTCTGTGTACGTTTCCTTATCGAGGAAAAATTTTTCATTGTTATCAGAGTTAACACCTGAATAAAATAAAAAAAATTCCCTTTTACTATCTAATGGAAGCATATATGTAAGAATCATTCCTTCTAGTAAATAATTTTAAATATAAACAGCATGAACATGATACAACATTTCAGTTAAAAAGAAAATAAGTCATTCTTTTTATTTTAATGCAAGCCTTCTTGCATATTCTTCCTTGCTACACTGCAGTTTTTTGTGCATTGTGGCGACTACTGCGCTCAATCTTTAATGACAACCAATGCATGAAGTTTTCTCTGGTGTACTGTTGTAACTAATCGGCTTCATACTCCCATATCATCAACACTTCATAAACCGTATGCAGCTTTATTTTGCCCATCGAGTCTGGGCAGTTGTAACAGTTTACGTCTACTTCCTTACTATCGTGTAAATAGAAGTTGTGTGGTTAAAAACATTTGCTCATTATGCGTATTGTGGGAAACCTTCCGAAATCTTAGTTTTTGTTGAAACTAAATTAAAGAAACTCTTTTCATTTATTGGAGCTTAAAATCGTCTTAAGTAAAATACAGTGCAGTGAGATGACATTGCTAGGAGGCTTGATTAGATGTGCTAGTCGATTTAAATAAGAATAATTAAAGTTTTTAAATATTACAGTTTAAAGTAAGTATCTTGAATTGCCATTTGAATGATTCAATTTCAGTAGTATCAAATGAAAAGTAAAAAATACCACATGAAAAGCCACAACACAAATGATTGTGCAGATTACAAAGAATCCCCTAAATTACAACATTGCTGTAAATATGGAATCTGGTTATTTAAATCAGCCAGATCAGACCTTATTGAATAGGCAACTTCAAATGCCAAAAATTGTATTGCATACATTGTTTATAATTTTGAAACCGTACATTTAGCATGGAATTCATATTTTGCCACTAACCTATTCAAAAATTTTTAATTACATATAGTTACAAATTAAAGGGAACAAAATTACCTGAAATAACCCTAGCTGCAGTCATAACAACATCTTCTCCCAAAGCAGGATTAATCTCTGCAAACAACTTAGGGTACTTTTGAACCAATTCATTTGAATATGCAGAGGTTCTTATATCCGATCTCTGTTCTGGCATGCTAATGCGTGTTGCATCCACATTATTCAACAACATCGAAATTGACTTCCAACGTTCGTTAATATTCTTTGTTGGTTGAAATACATCAACTTCCTCAAGCATTGGGATTACTGTATGAGTATCCATATTTTCGGTTGCCCCCTCTACTATGTCAGTCAGTTCCAGATTCAAATCGGGCCCAAGGACTTTTTGTACATCTTCGTAAGGAACGATAACTGGCTGATCATCGTCAACCAATTCGAATGCTGATACATAACTATGCTCAGGATCAATTTGTGCAGACATGAAAAGTTTGAAATGCATTTGAATGAACTGGAGAAGCTGTCGGCACGCAGATGTGACATCTCTTTCAATGCCACTATTTCCCGATACATTCTACTGAACAAAAGAACAACTTCATTTCATGAGAGACGATTGGGTCTAATTGTACTTATGTCACATTAATAGATTGAAAAGAACAATTTTTTGTATTATCAATAATTTCTGGAAAAAAAACTTAAATTTGACATTATTTACAGAGTAAAATAGCTATGATGTAGTGAACCAATATAGATGCTGAATGAAGAGAGAGAGTTTTCTTCCATAACGAGCGCCATTTAACTTATTTTTCTGCCCCAATTGAATCTTATGGCTGGACCAATTCTTAGATCAGTATTTCATAGCATTGGTGTAATAATCAGATTCGTTTTTTTCGCAATTTTAGCATATAAGCAGATATATAAACGTATTTCGTTTCAAATATATATTGGTTATCAATAAAGAGTACTTCCATTTTGAGGAATTATGGCATTTTCTGTACAATTTGACATTCTGCCATGGAAACACCATCCAGACTAATATTATTATTCATTTTAAATATTATTTCAATAAAAAACTGACCTGAAACAGTGCAGATAGAGAAGATTCCAAGAAATTCCCTTTAGATAAATCACATGCAAAAAAATCTTGAGGCACAAGTTTTAACTGTGCATGTAAAACCCGTATGTATGACTTGTAAAATGAACTGTTACTTTCAATGAGTGTTTCGCAACGACAGAGCGCAGCAACCAATTCCTGCCAGTGTCTAAACCCGCCTAAACTCGATATATACATAAACAGTACAAACGATAGTTGAATTTCTCCAAGTAACTCTTTCCACGAATCTCCGAGCTGTCTGTGAATCAATTCTTCAATTTGATTCGATCGGTCGAGGTAGTGACGAGTAATGTACGATGCATTTTCATTGGTTGGGATTACATTTTGAGTAGGGGAGCTCAGTGTTGAAAATTTTGCTGAAGTTGCAATATCTACAAAGTAGGGTATTATACAGGTTTTTTCAGCATTTTGATCAGTTTTAGTGTTTTCCGGCTCAGATCCTGCTGAAATTTTAAGTCCTAAGAGAATACCGCACCTCTTTAGGACGTTAGGTGTGATACTGTTGCTAAGATTCAGCCATGTTGACGCCACAGAAATAGGATAAGGACCTAAGAATACAATAAAAGAAGCAAACTACATAATGCCTTTTTGCTATCATTAAAAATATATTAAAAAGACACGAGAGGAAATGTACAACAGTAAGTACCAGTTGAAATTTGTCAGGTAACAATACCATTTTTATGCAATTCATAAATTTACAATAAACAGGTGCTTAGAAATCAAAAAAGAGATCAAAAAGGCACTCTATTGACTATCCATAAACACATTCTTATCCTCTTTATTAGGACAATTGTGCGTGAAACTGAATCAAGGATAGACGCATTAGCCCGGTTCTATAAAATAATCTGATACAGCATTTACCTCTATATTTGCTTGATTAAAAGGCAGCACAAAAGGCACTGGAATGACAAGTTTCAAAAGCATAATAAAAAATATTTATTGTATCGGATAAACAAGTTGATTTTACAAAATTAGAAGCTAAAATATTAGAATGCTTCCTTCTTTAATTAGAGCCTACTATACCAATCCTGGTTGTGCATTAGCAGTATGTTGGCTATAAAGCATGCATTGTTTTACTCACTGAAAACAATAAAGAATGAAAATTAGATAAAAGCGAAGAATGTTGATTTTGAAACTTATCGCCGGAAAGAAGCATTACGAAAAATTTTCCACTATAACACCCAAAAATTCAAATCCGTTTTACAATTTTTTGTAGAGATAATGATCTGCAAAAAATAAGACATGACTATTTACATAGTTTTGTACACCAAAATGAGCATCAAATAAGTCAATTTTTAATAACGATGAGAATATGATGCCAGAATATATATATTTACCCTTAAAACCATTGAATATTATGTTGTACATTGAAAAGATTTTTGTAAAAAATTTGTGAAAAGCTTGACACATTCTTATTTGCAATATGCAGCTAGAAAAATATACCTAAAAATGAGTCAAGTTGACCGCTAGTCACAGAATTTTGCAATGCAATTAGGCTGTTGTTTGGCAATTTTTTATCGCCATGGACAATATCTTCAACATCGTCATCCCAACAGTATATGTGTATCTGTCCAGAGCTAATTTGAAAAAAAATACCTTGGCGATCAGTTTCCCCTAGTCCAAAGTGAAAAAAATGAATCCCTGGAGGAATCATCTTTATTCCTTTAAAATGAGGCCCAGTCTGCAAGGAATTTTACAGAAACAAACGTGATGGAATAGGATCTTTCTTCACTCATTTTTTAAACAGACTTTACATCATTTTCAAGCAAGCGTTTTTGATAAGGTCAATTGCCAAGCACCAAAAATCATGGAACAAAAACGACTATAGCCAACAGATATACTCCATCATTCATTTATTAAAAACTATCGTACTGTTACTTGTAGGTGAGTTTATTGTTTCTATAGAAAAAAACCTGGTATGTCGTGCAGTCTATTCCGAGATGAAGCCCTACTGGAGCATTAAGAATGATAAGAAAACCACCAGAAGAAAGCTGCTCTCTGGCCTCGTTCTGATTCATCGGGACTAGCTGCATCGGGTCGTTCATCGTTTTACAATTATTCTCAGTGCGAAGATGATTATTTATTACTTCGATTTTGATTTGCTTTTTTTCGTTCAAGTAAAAGTAAGCCTATGAGCAGTATCGCTTATGACTTGAACCGTAAAAATAACATTTATGGGGTTGACTAAAATATATCAAATTGTCTGATTCAGGGATGCAAGGGGAAACTTTGGGTAAATTTTCTGTCAAACTGAAACATGATTTCATCTTTTTATTCTTACAAAAAATGTAAGTCAATTTGCACATTGTAATTGATGAATGCAATGGAGTTTTACTGGAAGTAGGCTAGATTATCACCAACATTCTTGACAAAAATTCAGGAAAGATTTCAAGATGCTGTTTAGTACATTTTCGATAACAGTACCATCAAGATTATGCACATTGAATAACACCTCCGGTAACTGCAACATCAAATTCAAAATGACTCAGAAACACCTCAACAGTATAAATAAAGTAATTATTGTCTAATAATTTATCCAGTAACAGTAATGTTGAGGTTAAAGTCATTCAGTGAAGTTATATTACCTTTACTACACAGCATTAGTTTAGGGTAGGTAAATTAGGTATGCTAATATGTTCAACCAACTAATATGCCAGTACTATCAAATAAACAAAATAAACCTCCATTACATCTACTTGGACAGGACTCAGTCTGGTAATGAGTATTGATAGATAGGCAGCACAAAATGCTTTTTCAGAAAAAGAGGAATTTAATGAAATATAACCCGGACTATTAGAGCATTCAATGGAGATTTACAAAGATAGTATGGAATGTTGCAAGTTTTCATGTGACTCTGCAAGAAAAAAATTGGGCCTTGTCAATGTTTTGTTGATACAACTAACAAAAGATATTTTGTTTATGTACCATTAGTACTTAAAATTTGAGTGCTTTGGAGGGCATTTTTTAAACTTATGTTGGAAATATATGATTCAATTCTATTACTAAATTTAAGTACAAGCTATGGAGAGAATATAAACTAAACTTTAAATGCATTGTAATAAAAAAATCAACTACAATCATGCTGAAGCCATCCAATCATGAACTAAGTAAACTGGTGCATATGAATTGTAAAGTCGACAAACAAGTTCACACTGAATAAAGGCCATCACATGTCATTTCTTGTTCAGCAAATAGTTTTGAATCTTGGTAATAAGTTTACACTTTTTTTCTCTTTTCTATAATTTCTTGCATATGCTTGTATGTGTACTCAAAGTTACTGCCCTGAGCAATATCTATTGGTCCTAGGTTTCTTCTGGCTAAGTTATGCAACTCAGTATGTTCAGAATTTAATACACATATTATATGAAACAGCTTAAGTTTTACTTTCCCACAAGAAAACGATTATGCTGTTAATTTGTGGAAACTACTGTAGCATATGTTTTTATGAGGTAAGTGGTGAACTAAAATAAGGTCCCATATAAAATTTCAGTTTTGTCTAGATTTACGTGCAGCATTTCCATTGAAAATCAATCATGTTTTGAATTTTTAGAGGACACACAATATTATATAGTTTGACAAGTTAAGATAAAAAGGTAATATTGGCTTCTATTTATCATTATTATAGTTGCATCGAATGCACTAAAAACTGTTTTCTAATGGTGGCACTGTCATTTTTAACATTATGTAACTCAATACTGTCAGGATATCTGCCGTGTCCCCAGATATTAGGACCTCTACAGCCCCCCACCCCTCAGGAGTTGATGGTTCAACAGTACAAAAATCGATTAGTAACACTAAGGTCTTAGGTTTGAATCTCAATGCTTCCAAATAATATCATATTTAGCTATACATTTGCCCAAGAATCCTAACAAATACATAAACTAGATGTTCAATGAAAAAAAGCAGCTTTCATACAAGATTCATGAGGCCCAGCAAGTGAAAGAAAGTGATGACATCAAAAAGTGGCTAAACAGTTCAAGACATAACAAATCCTTTTAAATACTTAATAATGCTTAAATGTATATGGAAGACTTAAGTTTAGTCTTCTTCAAAATATACTTAAAGTATGTATGTATATATATAGAAGTACCTACCAAATAATCAATACATAACCTAATATATTTTAATGGAAAGCAAACATATAGTTTTGATACTGGTAATACAAGATACATTGGGAGAAAAAAATAATCAACTCTGAGAAATAAAACCATGCCGTATACAACAATGTAACTTAGTTTCTGCATTATGCCTGCAAGTTTACTCCTGCTACTTTTGCCATTTTAAGCTATTGAGACTCTAAATTGAGCTTAGCAGTTGAAAAACTGATATTGGTTTAGCTCTAATAGTTAGTGATATTTGTAAGACAAAACTTTGCAACCCATTCCACTTGTTCAAAATAAAACTTTTCCTAAGTACCCAATATCTTGTTGTTTACCATCTCTGTTGTGTCTTTTTCTCTGGTGTAGACAACTTTGACAGATCCAAATCCCAATTACACTGACATAATGTCCTTCATGTATTTATTACAATCATCATAGCCACAACTGTGGTGATTGCAGTCATTGTAATCATGTGTCAATTTTTTATTTTGCCAGCTAGAATGCAATTTGAATTTGTTCTTTGTATTTTTACCATCTCACAATTTGAAAGAAATGTAGAGAGTATTTATTTGAAAGTTAAAATGTTGGTATCATAAGCAGCAAAAAGAAATTTTATAATGTGTTGAATGAATTTATTCACAGTTTGTTAGGATGTGTTGCTGCTCTTACTGCTTCACTTAATACTACAGCATAATTCTTGTCTATGTTCACTCATGGTTGACTACAGTCTTACCATCTTGTTTTCTACTTGCCACTTCTCATGCCCCCATTTATTAGTTTGAAATTATTCAATAGTTCCATTATCATACACTTTCAAACTTTGCCATGAGTCATCTTCCTTATGATTGGTTGGAAACATATTTGGTTATTTTCCTGAAACTTTATTTGACCAGTTCAATTGACAAAAACTGGCTCTATTTTCATCATATTTCTACAACTTTGCATTATCACCAACTGTTCTTTTTCAAACTCCATGTTTAGTTAATTGGATACTATTCTAGAATTGTCATCAATCCTATAATTCCGCTTTATTTAGCCTATCTTTAATTACTCTGCTTTACTTCTGCCAAAGTCAATTTCAACGGATGTTATAGTTAATTCTGCAGTAACAACAAGTCTGTTGATGAAAGTTATGGGTTTGCTAATGGAGTAAAAGATTCAACAAGATTCACCGGAGAGCCAGTTTCAAGGGCACTTTAAGAGTGTATGCTGCAGGAGCTAGTGGGGACATGTTTACTTGTTCAGTCTTGTGCTTTTGTTCACTCTTCAGTTTAGTTAAAACTTTTCCATTTTATTAAATATTTTTGCTTTGCTGTTTGTTTACTCTCTACTACAAATTGGACTTCACCCCTTCTACTGAGCCTCATCATCCATATAAAAGTATACAATTGTATGTCATATTACTGTCACAATATAGGAGCACACTCCTTAACTTTCATCCTTTATACAAAAAAGATCCTTCCAACGATATCCACATCAGTAACGTCTACACTGTGTTTACCATTCCATAAAACATTTTCTTTGTGTTTCCCAAATCTACATCTCCGATAAACGCTCAACGGAGTAACCCCATAATTCATTATCTGGCCGATAGTGCTCAATATTTACAATTAAATAAAAACATCTCTCACTCTTCTCTATTTTCACTCCAGTTATCCTGCTACTGTGTGGAGTAACGTTGTCGCTTTAGAGAAGCTTCCCTCATGCGTATATATCATATCATATCATATAACCATACTATTTTGTCTAGTTTTCTGTATTGTTTTATTTTGCTTTGCATGTTGTGTTGTTTCTTTTATCCAATTCTTTCACAATTACTTTATCTTTCTTCTTCCATCCCAATAGAATAAGACTAACATAATAAAATAAGCATATTAGAAACAGAAAAAAGTGAGCAAAAACATAAAAGTGAACAAATAAACATGTCTCCGCTAGCTCCTGCAATATACCCTCTTAAAGTGCCCTTGAAACTGGCTCTCCGGTGAATCTTGTTGAATCTTTTACTCCATTAGCAAACCCATAACTTTCATCAACAGACTTGTTGTTACTGCAGAATTAACTATAACATCCGTTGAAATTGACTTTGGCAGAAGTAAAGCAGAGTAATTAAAGATAGGCTAAATAAAGCGGAATTATAGGATTGATGACAATTCTAGAATAGTATCCAATTAACTAAACATGGAGTTTGAAGTATTATGATAGAAGGTAAAGCGGGATTTGAGAATCTTACCACTTCTAAAGAGGTATTATGACATGGAACATGCGTAGGTGGAAAAGAAGTGAAAAAGTTTCCACAAAAACATAAGAACTATGGTACGTGGCATCATATGAGGGTGTCAAACAAATAAATCCATTAAAGAGTTATAACAAAGGTGTTGACTTAAAGGATTGGTATTAAGGTGTGATTGGGATAACAAATGCAACGTGGTGAAAGAGGCAAAAGGTGATAGAAAAAATAGGCAAAATGTAACTGAAAAACTGGCAAATGTGGGTGAACATTGGCAAACATAGGTAAACATAATTGAGTAGTTATGCCATAATAATTTTATGGAGATAGCAGAGCTAGTAAATATCCTGACATGTTGCTTGTTATTGCTGCATTATTCTGCCTCTGCCAACATTGACATTCACTCTTTACTGAATTTAACATACTACTTTAAGGAATACGCATGCATTTTACTAGCATATCTTTTTTCTTTTGTTTTGACATGGTTGGAATAGCGATCTGTGATTACATAATATTATTACTATGGTCAAATGTGCAGATATTATTTTTTAAACAAACAAAATATTAATTGAAATGTCAATAGAGATTTATTTTTTACCACATTTTATTGTACCCTAAGTAATGTTTTGTAAGGCACATACCAATGGAAAAACAAAAATAGAACAAAAAATTATTTGCAAGGCAAAGGTGTGCAATACATAGTAATCAAAAGAGATAAAATTTAAGAAAGAAACAAAAGCAAGAAAGAGTTGAACAAGAAAGCCCATATTTTATTTTGGTGTTTCTGACACTCAATGTTAGAAACTAATGTAGCACAAGTCAATGGCTAATGTCAGATATGTACAAGTGATATTATGGAAAAATAATATGTGATACACTATATATCTGTCAGGATATTTGCCAGTCCTGCTATCTCTTTAAATTGCTATGGCATGACTGCTCGACTATGTTTGTAAATGTTCATATATGTTTGCCTATATTTTGCTCACACCTTTTCTATAATATTTCGCCCTTTCTACCTATTTGCGCCTTTTATCCTACTTGCGCCTTTAATACCAAACCCTTTCTGTCAACACCATTGTCATAATCCCTTATGGACTCATTTGTTCTATACCTCTACAACTTGCCACGTGTCATGTTTCTTTTGGTTCTGTGGAAACTTCTTCACTCATTTTCCACCTACGCATATTCTATGCCATAATACCTCTTCAACTTATTAGATATTATTCTATTCCGCTCTATCTCCTGTCATAATACTTCAATCTCCACCTTCAGCTATTTGAATATTATCCCAGGATAGTCATCAATCTTGTAATCCCGCTTTCTTTGGCTTCATTATCAATTACTCCGTTTTATTTCCACCGAAGATAACTTCTCAGAACTACTTAAATTATTCTAGAATTTTCACAAGCTTATCTATGGAAATTAACGTTTAATTATGGAGTAAAAGATGCAGCAAGATTCACCGGAGAGACAGTTTCAAGGGCACTTTAAGAGGGTATACTGCAGAAGCTAGCGGGGACATGTTTATTTTTTCAGTCTTGTGTTTATGTTCACTCTTTTCAAGTTCAATAAAACTTATTATATTTTATTAAATCTTTTTTATCTGCTGTCTGCCCTCTGCCGGACATTGGTCCTCACCCCCTTTCTTAGGTATATGTATACTATGTCACTATACCGTCTCTCTTTTATCTCAGCAATATCATGTATTTGAATCTACAGTACAAATCTTTAAGAGCTGTGAATACGAAAGAAAATATGCATCGATTAAGTTTGTACGACTATATTTGGTCAGTTTTGACAGGTTCATATTTAACTAGCACATTTTCTGTAAAAGATGGTTGCATTTAATTAGGCAATAAAAACATGTAAATCTTTATTTTTTTAATGAAAAATATTGCATCATTAAGCTAATATTGATATTGAAGCCATTCATAACTTTGGAAAAATATTGATACATCTGCTGTTACCAAGAGATGATTTGAAATTGATTATAGGTTACAATAAGGTTATTTCTGTAAGTTTTACTGCTTATTGTGAGCCTGTATATTAGAGGTGAGTGATTAAATCCATACATAAGCTGAAAAAGTTAAAAATACGCATATCAGTTTATTATTGTAGCAACAGTTTACTTTGGACAAATAGGAGTGAATTATTAAATAAAGTGTCTTGTGTTGAAGGTATAATATTTATTTGGTCTATTTGACCAGTAATTTCACAAGGCAGTTATTTTGCATATTGGAAAAATACATGAACATATAGCCCAATAGAATTTAGAAAAACCTTGACAAGTACCTAAAATGCTACAAGATTATATACACAATTAAGTTACATTTGTGAACAAATATTATGATAGTGCTAACTCTTGTATATAAACTCTTTCTTCTTGAAAGGATATATGGAGTTTAGAGAGTCATGCAAAATGCACATCTTACATTACGTTGAGAACTGAATTTTTATCTTACATATTTATCAACTATACTAAGTTAGTTTGCTTAGCTTGAAAGAGAAAGGTTTGACCAGTTGGTACTCTAACGAGAGCTGTTGTTGGATGTCTCTCTCTAGTCATTTATGTGAAATTAATCTTTTTGGCTTAAAATTTTAGATGATGTTCATATGCTACTGGAAGAGTTTCTGGATATGCCTGTGACACGCTGGTTGTTAAGGATTACTGAAATTTTATAATATACTTATTTACAAAGTTAAGTTTGAGCTAGTTCCCAATCCAACTACCTATACCAGGAGGGAGATTTGTACGGAAGCTGATCCGGGCAGCACAGGCAAATGTAAAATATGCGACAATATTTCTTGAAGAGCTACAAGAATGATGTCTAGCGAGATATACGTGAAATATGTGCATAATTTTGAATGTACTCCTGCAACATCATAGAAGTGCCAGCTCAATTGGAAGTCCTGAGAAGTGAATTGGAACAGTTATTTGAGAAATATCTGAATTTTTTATTAGAGAAAAATATGCACACTTTCTGCCGATGATGTTCCGCATTCGGCCGAGACGTCAGGTGTAAAACATTATATTCGTCACTAAAATCAATCAATTATTCTACTCATTTTAAGATGAAAAGTTTTAAACAACTACTCTCATCGAAGTAAGTTATATTGAACCGAGAGACGATTCAAGTTTAATAGAATTTTGTGATATTATTTTCTAGCAAATAGAGATTTATCTCTTGTGTCTTTGAAATATTGCAGAAACGAATATCCACGAAGTATAAATATTCATTGGTGCTATTTTTACGTTTTGATTACGCGCACATTTAGCTCAACTATTGATCAAATAAATATGTAGATTGAATTTCTTTTCCTCTGTAAAAAATCAAGTGATTAAGTGCGATTCATTCAGCGTCCTCAGATCGGTATAATGAAATTCGGCAAGCAATTATCCAGAGTAAGAGAAGAGTTGTCTCTTCCGGAGTGGGAACCAATGTGGCTAAATTACGAGCAATTAAAAAAAGTTGGTTTGAACATGAAGGGTTTATATTTACTCTTTTAGGTTTCAATTTCAAAGAGAAATGATTATTTGTACTGCTAATTAAAAAATAGTCGATTGTCCATTTTGAGCGCTTTTCATATCACACAATTTTGTTAACAACGAACTGACACCTAGTATGTCAATGAATCAGATATCGACGATTTGACTCCTTTCGAGTTCATCTTGAACTTAAATATTGATTCGTCAAAATAATGGATTGTTTTTAGATTACATAAAATTTATTGACCGTGACTTTTTTATTCGATTGTCTTTCAGAAGATAAGAATGATAAGCCGGCAAAATAATCAAGGTACAATACCTGAGCGCAATTCCACTCCGGACGAAATGGCTCAATGCACTGATGAAGTTCAGTTTTTTCGTTTGATGGAGGCAGAGCTTAAAAAAGGGTCACGGTAACTATCATTTTTATTATATCTGATTCGTTTATCCAATATCAAGTCCTGCTAGAAGTGACAATTATACTCTTTATTATAGGCTATTTATTAATGTTGAGAAGCAGCTAGCCCTGCGATTAGAAGCCATCGAGGACAGCTATAGGTATGAGCAATGTTTCTTGAAGTGATGATTAGTAATTGTAAAGATTCTAATTTTTTTTACATAACGAATCTTTGATTCATTTTGACAAAATAGCCTTTTTTTATGAATTAAAATATTTTTGACAATATTTAATTTTGTATGTAGGGAGATGAATGATTGACGTTGAGATATATCATTACATATCTGATAGATAAATGGCATTATTTTTGAGGGGTTATGGTTGGCTGAAAGTCGAAGCGCAGAAATCGATATTCAATCTAATTTTTCTGATTGGATATTAAAATTACTTAACTTCTTGTGTCGTCATTCTCGAGATGTTACTTTGCCTTTTCTCTAAAAAAAGGTTTAGAACCATCCAAATGCCATTATAAACTTAATCTAATATGAACTATTTACGAACTTAAAAGTTACCATTGTGCGCATTTCTTCTTTGAAATTTATGAAATTGTTCTATATATCTGTGTTTTAAGAAGCCGGAAAGTAAACTGGTGTCATTCCTGCAATTTTTAAGCCCGATAATACGATGGCCCTCTACTTTGGATATTGATAGGATTTCTATTAAATAGAAAAATGCGTCTGTTCTGAAGCACACGCTTAAAATTTAAACGTATTCTGTTGGAAACTTACATACTTCACGTCGACATTTTTGCTGAATAATAACTAAATTAACTGTTCTAAATTAGATTTTAATTTTTTTCGTTGCGTTAGATATGCAGTATTTTTGGTGGACATTCCTTGAAGTTTATGCGATAATACATATTCTAGGTCATTTTTTTCTTTTATCTTTCCGTCAATTAAATTTAAAAAATTGATTGATATTTTTATAAAATAAAATAACTTTTATCGATCAATTTTTTGCATTTTTTTCATTAGATATACAATATTTCTGCTCGACAATAAACACATGGGCTTAGATATGGGCTTCAGTGATGAATTTCGATCGGATATGTGGTCACAAAACATGCGTGCATGTGTGGACATTTATCGGGAAATACTTTTACTGAAATATTGGATTGTAATGAGTTACATAGGCTTCAGTAAAATACTGAAAAAGGTAATGAAAATATATGCATACATACATTCTAGTTCATAAATATATACCTCGACATATTAATACATATGTATTCATGCGTGACAATATATCAATAGATGCCCACAAGCTTACAGGAATGTAGAAAAGTATAAATATATATAAATATAAATTTTCACATAAATACACTTCTAGTGACACCCAAATATATTTATACACGCATGCGTACGCACACTTTTCAGATAACATATTTAAAAGATAATTTGTTTATGCAGCATGATCGCTGGACTGGTTATAGAACAAGAGAAAAATACATGGGTCGAGTGGTTGCTCATGAACCTTTCACTAATGCTAGTGAACTTCTGAATATGGTTTCAACTATTGATCGATTGTTTAACGAAGTGCGTTCAAAATTAAAATTAATTTGTTACTCTAAGCATCACCACGACTAAAAAACTTTCAGTATGAATTTTACAATTTTTCATAGAAAATTGTGGCTAAATTTCAGAAAATTTAAATTTTATATATTAAACAAAAGTGTATTCTCAAAATGAGAAACAGCTGAACCCAGACACATTGCCTGAAAAGTTATATACTAATTGAAAAAACAGCAAAGTGCCTGAAGTCAAATAAATCTAACTTTCTTGTTTGAAATCTCCACTTTTATGTTAAAATTGTAATTGAATTCTGATGATTATTATTTGTTATGAAAAGATTGCAGAGCACATTGAAGATGAGGCAGAACTACAATTATATATAAGGACCATTTCTGGTAAGATATATATGCGTGCATTAAAGTGCTGCTGATTTGATTCTAGATAAAAAATTATATTTATACCAATGCTTTCCAATAGTTCATAAAAATTACCATAAAATTTGGACATAATGAGCATGTTCGGACGGCTAAATAAATTAGTTACATCTAAATTTAAAAAGAAACTTGACACAATATGAAGTTTTTAATTTTTTAAAGTGAAAATTCCTTTCAATCCAAGTTTGTTGTCAATATAACTTTTGAAGCTGATAGAAGACAATAACTCAGATAACTTTTCAAATTTATATAATTTTTACGCTGTTTCTTTCAAGGCTTGAAGACGTATGTTTCAGAAGGTAGTGAAAAATATGCAGCACATGCACAAGGGTTAAAGTATTCACTTTCAACCGATGGCAGTGGAAATGATTTCAGTGACAGTATAAACACAATTCGAAAAAAGGCCACTTGTAGTAACAAAAATCCTCCTAATTTCAATCAACTGGCAACTTTGTTACAGGTTGCAGAAATGGAATATAATAAGCAGAGGTAGAACTAAAAACACATGTAAGTAATTAAATTCACTTTTTTTGCCGTATTGGTAGAATACACATACTGTCTATAGTTACTATCTTACCCCAAATAAAAAAGAATTTTGTTGTAATCGGTACTCAGTGATTTAGGAAAAGTTAAAATGTAAGTCGATACATTTGAATCGATCATTACTTGAATAATACATTACTTCCAATATAGTACGTATTTTTTTCGAATACTCGGCCATCACGTTCTTAATAGTAATATTAAATTATGGTCAGTTGGAACATTCAAAGATCTCATTGGCTGAATAAGTCTGCACTATTTTGAAACAGTTTCTAGCAATCTAATTTTTGTGTGCAATAAAAGTCATTTCAATCAAATAAAACAACATCGTCTTATATTTGAAGAAAGATACTCAAGTGTTTGATCCGATATTCATTGGCATACAGCTAGCTATTCTTCCACAATCCACTTACAACTATGCGTTGTCACAGTTTATTATTAGCCACTCTAAAGCTTAAATAACTTTAGGCTTGACACAGTTTGTAATCTATGTACACAACAGGTCAGACTCGTTTAATACGTGCCTCAATTTTTACAGGTTAGATTAAGTGATAAATCATTCCACAATCAGATCAGATTAATTGCATTTATAAGTCATGTAATTTTAATGTCAATTTTTCTGCCAAAATGGCCTTATTGTCAAATGCACAGGCTTCATTATGTTGCTAGTCAACAGTTCCATATAAATTAGCTGCTGAGTATAAATCGGTCCGACATCATTGCTTTGTTTTTTATCCTCGCTGTGCAGCGGTTTTTCTGCTATAAATGTACTGTTTTATAACTCCATTGTCATAAAAATTATGCGTGATTTGCTACTACAAATATGCTGTTACATGACATCATTTTCTTTTATAGATTTAATCAAATTAAACAAACAGTTCTTCAATTATTATCATTAAAAGTTTGCACCACAAATAAGCAAGTTACATTTAAGTTGCTTCTCGGCTCTATGATTTAAAATTTACTTCTCTTGAGCCCTTTTAAATGCAATCTTTATAAAAGTACAATAAAACTTCATGCAATGCCACATGTCACATGTGGTTGTTTTTTCTTCTACCAGTCAAAAGAAAGTGAGGCCTGCTTATCCAATTTTTCTAAATGACAAAAAATATCTATGCTTGTTGTCATGCATTTTTGACTTTTTTTACTGTGATAATCATTTTTAATTTTAGAACATGCCTCCATAAGTACATTTATATGCATTATCATGCAAAATGTAAATTCTGCAGCTTCATATTAAGTGCAACTTAACAGAATGCTCACTATGCTCATGTAAGTCAGGATGGATAAAACTGTAACTCAATAACTTAATTGGTCAAGTCCAACTGACTGCTAATAATTCAAACAGGGTTTGGGCATACAGCCTGCAGCACTATCTCACCCGAAAATCCATTTTTGCATCTTTTGAATACTTCATGAAACACAAGGAAATAATTTAATCACATAAACTAAATAAATTAAAAGTTACATACCAAACTGATCTATTATTAAGACTTAGTACATTAGTATTTTTGAGCGATTTAAATATTTTTTTAGCAAATGTCGACTATTGCCATAATTTTTACTCTGGCAGAACATGTTGACACATTGAAAATATCTTCTAGCTAAATCATTTTGTTGGAACGAAAAAAGCCTCATGTGGAGCAGAAAAAACTTCTAATAAGCTGGCTCAGCTAAAAATGTCTGATTGGTGATAGTAGAATCAAGCATAATAGGATGTGAAATGACAAACTTTTTTACTGAAATTGTATGTTTTGAAAATGTGGTAAAAAATATGGTAATTGGCAATATTAACGACGGAAAATCGAAAAAGAAATAAGACACGTGTAAAGCAAAAACGATGCAATATTCTCAAACGCGTCTTAGAAGTAGATGAAAATAAACATGCGTCATTAAAGGAAATGTTACTTGAAAAGAAACATAATGGACCAATCAGAGTTATGTATGACATGGATTTTGATTGAACTCACCAATCGTATCAAGTTATTCAGTTGGTTTCGATTAGATATATGTGTTCATACAGTGGGGTTTCAAACATTTGTATGAACCACTAAAATATTTAGTGACATCAGATATCTTATTTACTTTCAAGTTTTAGATTATCTAATAGAGCTCTTTTCCTTTCGAAATATGAAGTACATCGTCTTTGCCCTAGTGCTTATTTTCGCTCTGGCTAGCGCCTTTGTCCCTGCCTCGGTTCCTTCCCGCAGCCGTGTATTGGTACGGAATCAATGATACTTATATTATCATAACAATATTTCTATTCTGATTAGCGCCAAGTACACTGTGACAAGATCTTTTCTTGAATTTTAGTCAGCTGAAGCAGAAGAAAAGAAACATGTTGGAACCGGTGGGATGAACGATACTCGGGATCCCGATCCAGTTGGTAAGTTAACTCATTTGCGATTTTTCTGGAAATGTTTGTGGCTGCGTTATTTCATGTTTTGTGAACTATCATTTCACGAAATATACATTAAATTCTGACAAATTTATTCGTTTTATTTTCGCTGCAGACCACGAAGACCCAAGAAAATCTATCTCGAAGGCTCCTACTTTCGAAGAATACCTTAAAATGAAACAAGCCGAGGGAAAATAAATATAACGAAGAGAAATCGCTTATAACTCTTTTATAATAAGAATATATAATACCCTTCAATTGTATCATTCCATCGTGCTAATCACATGTATATTTTAACCGTAACTGTGTAGAATAGCAGAAATTATTCTGTTTATGGTAGTCTATTCAGTTTAAATTTTCCTTAACCTATGCTACACTTTTTTGAAGATACAATCATCGAATTCCTCAGATTTTTATAATTATTTATACGCATACATAATTGTTGATTTAGATTGATGTAACAGTTAAGCTTTGGACCCCGTCAAACTGTGTAATCTTTAATAAAAATAATATCTGCAAATATTCATCTGTGCATTTAACTTTCCTTGATGTTTTTATGCACCTCATAAACATGATATGTTCAAAAAGTTTCAAATGTATATTTGCTAATTAAATGATAATTTTTTCTGATATTATGCTCGAGCAATGAGGGCTTATTGATAGCAAATTTAACTAATTTTTATAATGCTGTGATAGTGTTTTTACATCATGCATACTATTAGATTGTGCATTTGCTAAACCTGGTTATCGGTTCTACTCTCTGGATAGTAGTACGATGCTAATTGATAATTGTATTAAGAATTAAATTTATGACAAATAATATAAAATATGATAAATTTATAGCTGATTGATTGTTCAATATGTAGCTGAAGCTGATCAGTCTGGCAGCGACTGCATGATAGCTACTAAGTTAAAAAAGTAGAGAAGTTTTTTTTTGTGGCATACAAATTTTTATTTTTCGCCCATCTTAACCTAGAATTACATGTGTGAAAAAAACAATTCTTATTTGACAAACTATGAGAAGAAAAAATGGCTTACTTTTTTTTCCTCAGAAGATATTGTGTGGGATAGGAAAAATATAGTTTTGTGTACTTCAATAATTTTTTGCGTATTTCAGAATAATATTTTTTCCCTTAGAAATGTAATAAATTGTTATATCTTACATTCCTATACCATGGTTTTTTAAAAGCAACAATCGTAAGTTTCCAGTGTGTGATCAATTAATTTTCGTTGACATTAGTCTTTACTAGAAAATGTTTGTAAAGCTAAAAAATAGATTTAGTAGTGACATATATGTTATTGCTGAAGCATGCAAAATACTATGAGTCTGGAGCGCACAAGAGACAATGCTAGTACGAGAAAGAGATTTAAAAATAATTGTTTACAATAATAATTTGAAAAAACTGAATATTTCTTTAAATTAAATGAACAATCGGTATTATCTAAGCTTATGAACTTTACAAAATTGGATCTATGAGTTTGATGTGTTCGAAATGATCATGAAATCTTATTTAATTATAATAATGCAATGCAGTTCAATTTCTAAGACTCAATGCTGCAAATTGCTAGAATATCATGTTAGAATTAGAAGAAAACTGTTACACTACTGGAAGACCTTAGGTTGTCACGTTTCAGTAAGTATTTAAGTGTATAGGACCAGCTGAATGATATGTACATGATCACTAGTATATGCGCTTGTACTAAAATAATTGTGTCATTGGCTATCTTTAACATAAATATTCTTAGAATAAAGGATTATATTCATAAATTTCAAGAATTGAATTCAAATTTAAATAAATTTTTATCATTTCAACTCCCATATTCAAGTATTTAAAAGAAGGAATTAATTTTTTTCATAATCTCTTTTTTGATAATCAGGGTTTTGATCCCTAGACCGGCATATAGATTAGGCAGTACTCTTGTTTTATCAGCATTGAAATAAAGCATTTTTTAAGTAGCGGATCACAACAATTACATGGAAAATAATACCCTAGTTGTGGGGATAAATGCTGCAACCAAATGTCATCAAATTCAACTATATAAAATTTTTTAATTTTTTTGTTCAAAATATTTTTATATCTAAATTATGTTCTAACTGAAGTTCTTTTCCTTATATTCAACTCGTAACATTCAGTATGCTGTCAAGTCTACAGATCGATTAAGCAATGTTTCATAAACTATGAAAATCAGTTGAAACGAGTTTCTTCGGCAATTTGTGAAGATCATAGGTCTATAAAGTTTCATACTAAGTTTTAGTCGAGACTACTTCTAATTCTGAATAATGCTACTAAAAAAGATTTGAAAGAAAACAAAACTTGCCAATCAAAATGAAAATTTATAATTTTTAGAGCACTTTTTAACTTATTCTAACTTTTGAAGTTATATCTAACTAGGCGACAAACGCAAATTCACCTAATTGAAAAATTTATACAAAGCACGTTGCTACATAAAAAACTAATAACTGTCTTTATCTTGGAATATTTAAATTCAATGATGTAATTTGAATCAAATGGAAATTTATTCTCCAATAATTGAAAAGCCCAAATAAACAAAATTTTAACATTTTTTTTACATTCAACATTAAAATAGAACATCTGACTGAGCTCAATTTTGAAATTTGCTATAGGCAAAATATACCAAATTTAGATAGCTAAACAAATTAATCAATCATTTGCTAGTGGTCAGGCAGAGCCAAACTGCGCTGTTGCACTTGAATCCCGATCCAAAAGCAACCTGTAAAACAGGTAATATATTACCATATGCGAAGAAATAATAAATTCACTTTACACAAGTTGTGCCACTGTTAGATTCAGTCATAAATAGTATATTAAAATCTTTGAGCTAGCATATTGCTTTTTGTCAGTAGAGTGCGTCTTTTTGCTAATATAATGAACCCTTTTGCTAAAATGTAGTACTATTTAACCTTTCAAACACTATTCAAAACAGCATATAAAATCCCATGTAACATCCTACCTGAAGGATTCGCTGACCACATTTCAAATTCTGATTATGTACGATAAAGTCCATTTCATACCATATGCTACTAGAGGATGTATTTCCGTAACGGCTTAATGCCTCTCTCGAAGGCAAAGTCTGGTTTTCACTTAGCTTTAGAGATTTCTCAATACTAAAAAATAAAAAATGTCAAATATTAGTAACATCGAATAAAAATAATTAATGTACATAGTAACTACTTACAAGGCACAAGAAAAAGCCATAGTAGACAGATTAGAATCAATGAGGTTACAAGATGACAGGGGAATCGAAATTTCTTAACTTTTCCACCGGTGGCTCTGTTGATGATCAGTGCCACCAATTTCAATTGGCAGAAAGCCCAATAAAAGTAGTAGAAATTATTATTTTGAATCATAAAACTATTCTGCTAGTGAATTTAAATCATTACTATCGGTTGATGCTGGTGGCTCCGGTCAGTAGCAGAGCCACTGGTGGCACCATTAGAGAAGTGCCAGGGGATTCACTAAAAGGTTCTACTACAGTACATGTAGGATAAAAAGAATTTTCAGGACCACAAATTAAACTCGATATATCCAAAATCTGAAGCTGCATTGGGAAAAACGCGATTTTTTTATTTATTGGTTAAAGTGAAAATTCGTTAAGAGAAAAATCACTTTATCCCAAGTTGCTGATAAGTATAATTAAATTAAATGAATTACCCGTCAATTACTCCTCGGCCTCCAGCGTGTATACAAAAATGATCGATTCCGCGCTTAAAATCAGGCACATATGTGCGTGGTCTCGGTATATGTTTTGCCAATGAGGGATACCGTTTTTCACAAAATTTCGACAAGCGCCTGCAGAGGTATTTCGCTGCATATGACTGTAAAATACAAAAATGCATTGCGTTGACAAAACGAATAAAAGAGGACAAAGAGTTTGTTGAAGATTTTTCCACTTGTTTCACTATAAGATCAACCATTTGTAGGTGATAATATAGGTGGAAAGTGGTGGCATATAGTAAAGTATTCATATAGGGGGTGTACTCTGTCAAATAATAGCTCTATTGAAGAGAAATAAGTTATGATTATTTGAATAGCTAGCGTTGGTTGGTCAACATTGAGATTACATATTTATATAGTAAACTTCAGATTAAAAAAATATATCTGGATCACCGAATTAATCCGTTTTTTAAATTTGTTGTATCCAAAAATAAAAAGCTGATTAGATATAATTGGGACTTTTCAATAATTTGTGATAAGTTACAATTTGTTATATCCAAATTTTATTGAATATATATATATAAATTAATGCATGCATTCTTACATTAATGGTTGGTATCTGTTCAGAGAGGGGTAATACATGAGGTCCCAGCGCAGTAAAATTATCCTGCATTGCTTTTCCTGCCACATCGACAATCTGAAAAAAGGAACAAAATATTTTGTCAACAGTTTAGTCTCACTAAACATGGCATTTATCAAAACATCACTTTGCATAGACATCCCTTGATCAACATGTTTCTCGAATTAATGCGATCTTAAAATTGACACCAAACTTAACGCACATAAAAATTTAGTTAGCACAATGTTTTGTTATGAGTCAATCATTATTTTCAAACAAAGATAGCAAAATCGGCATGCAAAATGAATCTTGCGAATTCGTTTAGTGCAGCTTTTTGCGGGCCACATTAACAGTTAATGGAGGAATAAACATATATACATATATATGTTTATTCACTAGAGTTATAGATTCAAAAAAGCATTTACTGATATTAAAAGATGACGCTTCTGTGCTTGGCAGAAGAATAATCACTTAATTTTCAATAAAATGAAACAAGAGTTTCACTAATGATGCCACCAGTGGCCCAGTTATTGATTGGGCAACCAGTATCAACCAATAAAATAATAATTCTGTGATACAAAAGAATAATCTTAGATGTTCTATTGAGCTCCTAGCCAATCAAGATAAGCAGCACTGATCGTCTGCAGGGCCACAGTAAAAAAAGAAGAAATCTCAATGAAACAATCATTATATTCGTAATTCAAAATTTTTTAAACATAACTTAGAGTCAATTGGCTAAGGCTAGTCAGTGTAATACGCTTTGAATTTGATCATGTTTGAGCCTATTCAATTGCACTTAAAGCACCATTATCCCCTGAACATAACCACAGGGGATTGTATTATAATAATACCCTTAATAGCAATTAAATTCTTATAGAACCCTCTAATGGAGTATTTTGGTTTTGATAATAAAACTTTTAAATGTATTGTCATAAGGGCTATATTTTACTCGAAAATTCAATTTCGTAATATATCCTCTACCAACTTGATGTAAATATATAGAAATATATGAAATTTGGCTTTGCTGGAGCTGATCCATTTGAATTAATACAAAGACTTAAAGTAAGACAGCTAAAAGTAATTTATCTGTACTCGAGGAAATGCAATCATTTCTAGTCGACACAAGTCTTATCACAAAAATTATGTACCATACTAGGTCATAGTTCTTCGGGTCCACATCTTAAGTTAATTATTGCATCAAGAAGCTTTGTTTTGTGCAGTTTTCTAGAGGAAGTGTTACCTGCTTACTGAGTCGAACTCCATGATTTCCAAGGCTATCTTCACATTCAAAGACACATTCGTAAGCTTGAGACCCCTCTCCTTGAGTACGAATAGTGGTCAAAAGTTTGAACTTGGCCCTCATTGCATCTTGCCATTTGTTACTACAAATATTTTCATATAAACTTAATAGAATGAAAAAATTGAAACAATTGTGAACATTTGAACTAGTCAATCTGCAGCTAGTCAACTTTAATCCGGTTTGTACGCTTATGATAATAATACGAATGGTCATCAAAAGTTTGAATTAAGCTCTCATTGCGTTACTTTGAAAAATTCACATGAACACCATAAAAGTAAGGCATTTGAATAATCGATTATATTCAGATGAGTAAATATGAATCTAGCCGATTTTAGTCTCTTCTGTACATTTGGCAATATACTCATGTAAATCAGCTAATTTGATGGGCATTCAAATATGATTAAGCTAAAATATACAATATTAGCAGTGGTATTTGAATGCATATTTCAACTTCTAAAAGCTATAAAATTCAAGACAATTCAAAATTTATCCTTAGAGGGTGCTATATTCAGGGGAAGATTATTGTATATATGTATCATTGCCGAGAGATAGTATGCTTGTAAAGTTTCAAAATTCTCTATTTACATGTGCACGTTAGGTTCTATGAAGCCAGCCTAGTCTAGTATACCGAACAGTGTACTTGTAATTAATATTATTTTTATTAGAGCATATTCATTACAAGATGAAATGTTATTGATTTGTATAATGAACTGTGGCATCAAATCAGTTCAGTGGTACATATGCCAAAAATTAACACATATAGGCATCTTTTGAATCTTAGAAAAATGTCATCATATTCAAAATCCAAAAATAGATAAACATGGGATTCGAACCTTAGTACAATTGCAGCCCCGCCACAACGAAAGAGCGTATTTTGAAGCAGCATTGACCTCTCATTCCCGTGGTACAAATTTTGCGTTAAATTTTCGGTAGATATCACCAAGGCAACACTGTTAGGACGAGCCATCAAAAGATCACGTGCCAAATCCTACAAAAAGTAAATATAGTATACTTATGTGTCCAGCAAATGCAAAAAAGAAGATAATCTCAACAGCTCGCAGTTCAGTATACAGTTTTGGCGTATTCACCTTTAGATGTACAAAACATGTAATAGATTTAAATTCAAAATATGGAAGGACCCTGATTCAATTTTTGCAACACAGTCCAGCACACAGTTCAACATTCATAGTGAACAAGTTTCTAGCATAGTAAATTTTTATTTGCTGAGGTTAAGATTTCAGTGAAATGCACTATCATACTCAAAAAATCATTTTTCTCTATTTAAAAATTGAACGCTCAAATATTTGTTGGTACTTACAATTGCTATAACTCCTGCACTGCAACCCATCCCGCTTAAATTAAAAGATCGCACATCGCTCCTCAGCCCAAATTTATGAATTACCATTGAGCACAATGATGGAGTTGGACTAAAAAGGCTAAAAAATGCAAAACAGTAAACTTCAGACATAACGAATTCCATTTAATGATGTTTGGAGTTATAATAAATAGATAAAAGAGTCATATTGCATCAAGTTCTACTTCAGATTTTCGGATACAACAAAGTAATTTGGAGAGATTTGCTGTATCTAAAGTTGAATATAATAGCTGATTATTGGTCCATGTAGTTTAAGAGAAAATAATTTTATTGACTATGAAGTGGTCATTTAGAACTTTTTCATGTACATTCTAGTCTTTCTTGAGTTAACAGTGCCATGCGGAAAATTTTTGTTAGCTCAATGGAGCATGTTAACTAAAAAAAATTCTGCATTCAATTTATGCCAACCATTTAGTAATCCAAGTTAAAAATAAATACATATCACAAAATATAAAAAAGATATATATATATATATATGCTTTCTACAATTCTCTTTTTAGCTCAAAGTAGTAAAAGAAGAGTAGGCCAGAAAGGTAGCTCAAGATGAACTTACGTTTATCTCTGACTTAAATTTATCTGTATTAAAATAAAAATACATCCATCTCAGAATTTTTGCTACTTATGTTTCGGGGGTTAAAACATTTTTTATAGAAGAATAAGTACAGAACGTTTTTTTAATCACAAACATTTGAAATTCAACACTAAAAAAGAAAAAAATAGTGTTAGAATTATTTAAGTGGAACAATGGCAGAGATAAATAGGTTTAGACCAAACTCGCTGCAAAAAGTAACACCTACGATTTACAGGGGTGTGGATGTTGTGGAGGCGTATAATTACATTAAAAAATTATAGAAAAAACCTTTAGGAATTTGCGAAAAGTGTAATTTCCCTGTGACATCCAACTAGTGATGGAACTTGGTATCAAATAAAAAGAGTACTGTACAGCAGTGGCCAGTATAATGTCAATACAAACGACTGTAACGTAGCAAGAGAAAAGCTGCAAGTAGGTCTGAGTGAAGCAAACGGTGACGATATAATTTGCAGACAGTAATCCACAAATCGATGGTTCACTGAATCTTATATTCTATTATTTCAAAACCTACCACTCCACCGACCTCTGTTAGCTTGTGTACATTGATCGATGTGTCTGATCCGAAATATTCGATTAACTGGTATTTTAGGGTAACTGACAATACCAATTTATGGAATTTCAGCCGTGCATATAATAGATATATATGCGTTTAATTACCTGCAGTTGATAATGAGGACATCAATATCTTTCGGATCAGTTTTGGTTTTTTCGAGTGCTTCTCGCACAATTTCGTACATAACCGCTTCTGCCTCTGCTCTTGCCCCATCGACCGATCTATCAAACAAATAAATAACAATAATATCGATATAAATTTAAATGTTGGCTTTTCAAGCTCAATTAAAAAGCCTGCAATTTGCGTGGTCATGATTATGTTGCAGCGTGAAATTTAATTGACTGAAAATAAGTCTTTTTAATGGAATTTTTAATGATTATTTGTTAAAAATACTATGAACTATACATCGATAGAATATATAAAATTATCACCAAAAAAATATCATTGAAAAAATAATCAGATACATAGCTTAGATCACTAACATCCAACCTAAAAATTTTATATAGAAATAAAAAATTAAACTTTAAAGTAAATTTTAAATTATAGCCTTTAATTTAGAGAATTCATTAATTATAAAAAAATATAATCTAAAATTGAATTTTTTATGAAGAAAAAACTTCAAGCCTTTGCGTATGTCAAAATTTATGTTTCATTTCTTCACCAAATCATTTATTTGTCTGTAGAAATAGGCTTTTTGTGATAGTTGAAAATATGGATCTACTAAAGTGCTAGAGTAGCAAAGAAGTGGCTAGTTAGTTAGAGCTTTGCCAGTTTTTGGTTGATCATCTATTTTTGGACCTGCCTGATGATGTATTGGATGGTGGCCAGATTCTAGTAAACGAGATAACTGCAAAACAATATTCAAATGACAGCGAAGGCCATTGTCAATGTACAAAATACAGGAGACCACAGTTCAACAAAAAAAAATATTGCAAGGAAACTAAAGAGCAGCAGAGGCAACTTTCTGGGTAAAAAAGACTTCTATATTGACAATTTTTTGCTACAAGAAATATGTTACCTATCCGAAGGAAGCGAGTCATCCAAAAGACAACGAGTAATTGAGGGGGGCCAGGCAGTGGACTGAGATGTACCCGAATTTGCTAATATGCGCGCCATAAATTCAATGGAATCGTGAGTAAAGCACTTTTGACGTCGCATAATCTAAAAATAAAAATATAAATGTTGGATATAAGGATTTGTGGGTAGCAGCAAATACTTCTCTGAATCCAAATTTGTTCAATCTTTAAGTCTGATGCTGAACTTGGTTCCATATGACTCTAACGATTATTCGCTCTAAGTCGACAAAAGCCAATTCATTTAATCTGATGAAGATCCCTGTACATTAATTCCAGAATCCCTTAAAACTAGCTCTAGTTATTTCACTAATTCACCCGTCTGGTCCTGACATATGCCCTTCTAAATTAATAATTTGTGAAATCAACGCAAAAAAGCTATTAGCGGTGCAATGATTTTTTTATCAGCTCTAAGGTACAAAATATCATATTCATATGTTCAATATTATTTATCAATATATGTATGTAAACATTATATTTGACACTTTTGGCATTGCATGGACTTAGGAGTATTTGAATATTCACTAGTGACGAAGCTGCTGAATTGAAATACCAGTCAACGATGGGTCTGTACTCAACGAATGTGAAGGTAAAATTTGAATTTCAACAACTTATACAGAATCTGTAGAAGCTTCAAGTGCTCAAAATTATAATTTGAGTACTGAAATATTTAGTATTTATCACTGAATGTAAAAGCCTACAATTCTATGCCCAAATATATATATATATATATATGTATATATGTATGTAAAAAGTTAACGAAGGCTATAAAAAAATTATAGTACCATAATGTGTCAGCACAGCTTCAGATTTTTGGGCATAACAAATTAGTTCAGTGCCCAAATAAATTTTCATTAATTTACGAAATGTGGTCATGTTAACTTTACATATATTCAAGGGATTTTCAACTAAATTTAGCGCAAGTTTATAGTAAGATAACTAAGTAAAATGAATAGCAAATGTTAAAAAAATTAATCATCTAATCACTTTCAAAGCACCAATCACATGCAATTTCACTCTGAAAGGAAGAATTTAACTCTTTAAAGATTCATTTATTCAAATAAGTGCTTATTTCAATGACATTGTCAAAAAACGAGGCAAGTAACACAATATATAACTTATTAATCGGAATTTCCTAAAAAAAATCTCTCCACTAGTATTTGAAATAATATAGCAGCTTTATGACCCTCATGAAGTTGTCTATGAGTTCGACAATTCTTTGGTACAATCTTACACTAAAATACATAATTAAAAAATTTTAAACCTCGAATCGAATATTTAGATGCTGAAATATATATGCAGTGTTCATTGTTGAATATAAAAGGCTACAAATTCATAGCCCATATCTGTATACAACCTCAATAAGTTGTTCGTGGGTCACTTTCCAGCTATCAGGTGGCTCAAATACCGCGAAATCTAGCAGATAGACTGGCGTTTTGCGGTGGCTCAAATACCATAAAGCTGCCACTAAAAGAGCAGTGGCTTTCCAACCCAAATCAACAGCTACTGCTGGAGATGTTTTGAGCGCATTACTGTAGTCTTTATACACAGTCTGTCAAAAAAAACAGTTTAATTTCACCATTACAATATGTATGAATAAATATATATGAGTCAGCCTATGTGCGCATCTCTCGCTCTAGTTAAACCTACAAGTACTGCAGCTATACTACTTTGACTCATGCAATAATACATACAAACAAATATTTCAGCCTTTCAATAATACACGAAATACATTCTGCTATGTATTGAATCATGCCAGTTTCTATTGGAAGTATAATTGAACGATAGAGTGGAGAATGCTGGATTCGAACCCGAGCGAAAACATTATTATCTAGCAAACAACTCCTGGAACCACTCAAAAACCTGTTCAAAGTCAAGCCATTCATATTGAGAGACCCAGCCAAGAGAAAGGAGTCAGCTCTTCACAAATATCAGTGGCATTACTAGAAAAAAATGCTTATTTCAAGTAAATTCAGTACAACAATACTAAGACAACTGCCATAAAGTTATATGAAAGGGCAATAGACTCGCTTAAAAGCCATGAGAAATCGTACTCATTTCGGAATGATTCTAAAAGTCGCTGGAAAATAGTTCTTTTGAGCTGGTAGATCTTTTTAGCTTTTTTGCCTTGACCTCAGAATTTCGTCCAAAATGAAAGGTCACGCTAAATTTTGAATATATTTCCATATCTGGGACCTTTCATTTGAGTCATAATTCCGGGGAGAGCATAGATATTGAAGCTCAAATTATAGCCCCTTAATATACTCAAAAGATTGGAAGGTAAATTTGAATATATTTGATGACATCATCACCAAGTAAAAGTAATTACGATCAGTTGAGAAATTGATAAAATCTTAACTTTCAAAATGTATAACCTGTGATATTCTATTGAGGCTGAATTCTTCTATGAAGACTTGCATATTAAAAAAAACTCATTTTTTAGACATCACTAAAATATTGAGAAAAATGACAAAATCTATGATTTAGTGATTGGACTTTACTTGAAAATTTGTTGATAAGTACGTCAAATAAAACTGATACTCAAAATACCGTTAGGGAGTCCCAATTTTCAAATGCTTCGTGAGCAACTTGCGCAACTAGTAAGCCGACTGCACCAAGTAGAAAATAAGGTAGATAGGTAGCACTTACAGTCCACCAATTTACCAGCCTTATCATACGGGACTTTCGAACATGATATACCTAAAAGAAAAAGAATGAGTTTAGCCCAACGAATTTCTTCTTCCAAATACAATACATTAGAGCTGTATTTAAAATTTGTTTGAAAGTGATATATTTCAAAATACTTAGTTTTCACCAAAGTAAAATGCCTGTTGATACTGCTCAAAATTATCCCCTCAATCACATCAACAAAACATTATATCGAAACTTGATGAGCGAATAGAAATGCTTTTTAAAACTGTACCGTTCAGTATAAAGACTCCAGTTGACTTGGCGATTGATTTTAATGGCAACACAGAGATACTTGCAATTATATTAGGCGTTTTCATCACATCAAGTACAAGAACTTCTGCCGAGCCATAACTGTGCAAATTGATTTGAATGGGAAGTTATTCGTTCGTACTTAGATAAAAGATCTTCTTGACATGTCAAGTTATATTACATATAAATCTAGATTATAGTACATATTCCAGCACTTCTCGAGTTTAAATTTAATTGAACTTCATTCTTCATGAATATATCTTTGCCTTTTTTTCACTTCTCTCTCTCTGCTGTTTCCTATCCCTCTCACTTCAAATATCGACTATTCCAATAAATGACTTGCTCAATGAATTGATCAGGCTCCAATGAAACTTTCATGAAATTTATTGGAGTAAGTTCAGTTTCGTGAACTTCTTACAAACATAAGATAATAGACTCTCAAACAAGGTTCCATATATTCATATTTTATAGATTTTTTTAATTCAAGTTCCGCATGAATTCACTACAGCAGGTTAAAGCAAATAGAAATGGTTGATTGGATTCTCGTAAATAGTGGCAATGTTAGTATTTAATGTTACTGACCTTAGGATCACTTTCGTCAAGACCAGACATGTCGGTCATGGAAGACTCATTTCGTCTCAACGTACGAGACTCGCCGATCTCGCCCATTTAAAATTAAGTCAATGAAACCAGATAATTTAATCTATGCTTCTGGAAAACTTTGATTTACTGAATAGCCAGCCTCGTGTCTTAAAGTATAAAAATATGAATCTTATTTATGGCAAAGTCAAGCTCAAAACAAATTTGCGATATAAGCCGTTTAAAAACCAATAAGAAAATATTATGACAATCTTTAAACCTTAAAAAAACAAATGCTGCAACAAAGTTTTTAAAATGTATAAACTACAAGTCAAATTTTGTAAATTGGGCTTTGCATGCATTTAGAACTTATTTTTAGCTCTATGAGCAAAGAAGAGGTTTAAACATACTTCTCATCAGTCAGTGCAAAATGCAGCTAATCCTTATTTCATGAAAATTTCAAGCGATAAATTTATTGCCTTTTGGAATACCCGTCTACAGGAGCTTGGCAATGGACATGAAATTCTAAGAGACAGGGGTATTGTACACAAGTTTTCAATTTAGTAAGGTTTATCCAGATTGAAATGTACTACTTTTTAAGAATAAAAGTTATCCTTCAATTGTGGTCTCCAACACTTTCTAATCAGTTCACAGCAGAAATTTATTGCAGTCATTGATCAACATTTGAACAGATGATTGGCCAACAGATTGCTTCCATGCATAGTAACTGTAATTACTCATATGTTTTTATGATAATTGTATCCATCATATGTAAGATGGAACGCTTTTGTCACTTGATGAATACTCTGAAGCCCTTTGCTAAAGAAATATTTTTAATTAAGGTCATTATCACCATCAGTATAAAACTGGTGTTTACTTAGCAATCTTGTCAATATTTTTTTATTCTGCAATGAGAAAATCTGAATGACTGGCCTGTTGCTAGTGACATAGAATGTATGAACTTTAAGCATATAATTTTGACCGCTTTATAGTGACCAATATTTATTTTTCAACATTTCTTCGGCATGAAATAGTGTAAAGGATTTATAGATATGCAACATAAATGAGTTCCAGAAAAATTCTAAGTTTTTATGTAATTAAACTCTTTTGATTAGAGTAAGGAGTCAATAACCATATTACTTATGGTGGTCATGTGGTCTTTGCTCAAGTCTTGGATTTTGTATTTGCTAAAGCTTAGCACTCCAACACTGCCAATGGTCACCAGTGTTATTTACAAATATGCCATGAGTTAATGTGAATAAAACCAGTCTGTGATGCAAGTTTTCATATGCTTATGCAATATCTCCAAAGAGTGTTAACTGATGACAAAGTACCCAGTTCTTTAGAACTATTCTGTTTAACAATTGAGCAAGGAAAGAAGAAAGTTTTGTAATACAATAATTGCAGCAAAATATTAATCACATCATGATGCAAGTAAGAAAAAAAGAAAAACAAGAGAAAACAAGCATATTGATAATACAAAGATACAACAGGAAAATTAGATTTAAGCTTCACATGCCAGAGACTGCTTGCTGCTGAGACAGCATTCCACAAAAATAAATGAAATTGAAGAAGTGGTGAGAAGTCAAAGACCAAAGATGGACCTTAAAGTTGGAGCATGTTGGAGATGAACTATAAGTGTAAAATTTCAACATATTTTAGTAACACCTGTGTGTCATAACTTAATCTAAAGCAAAAAAATTAATTTACATGAAATGACAAATGTGATTACAAAATGTTATATATGAAGTAAAAATTGAATTGTCGAAAAATCGATTTTAAGAGTTACAGAAATTAATATAGATGGGTGTTAGGAATTAACTGGTTAATGGTTAATCCTATTTTTATGTTAACTGCATCATTGTTTCAGTTCTCAGTTTAAGAATTCTCACTGATGACATCATGTTCTGACTTTAGCCAATGGAATAGTGCCACAGCGCAATTACTACTGGTCTGTCTTGCATTGCTAGAGTTTACTTCCAGCAATACAGTAATATATACTGTATGACCTCTTCCTAGTGTCTGTTGTACTACAATGGGCAACAAATCACAATCATGAATAAGAAAAGTAATAGCAACTTTGAAAATTCTAGTAACTCTTCATGCCAAGTTCTACAGTTTTCCGTTAGACAGTAAATAAATTTTGTAAACTGAAAACATTGTGTATGTGTGTGTGTATTAGCCTTTCCTTGAACACAAGTTTTAATGATATTCTTTGGTAACCTTTTGTAAGATTTTTATGTAATGATGTTAGGAATTAGCTTTTTAAGGGATTAATTCATTTTAGAGCGGTGGAATTCTACGGAGTTTTGAGGCAAGTCATTGATCGATATATTGGACTGTGGTGACGGGATATGGTGACGGGTTAGGATTATGATTTGTGTATTGCTGTGAAGTATATTCACTTGCAGCAGCACAATTATGTTTGCATAAAATATGCTTCCTTGCTGTTGTAATTTTGCATCTTGCTTGTTTTGCTTAAGCATTCATAACAAATGGGTAAATGTGGTCTATTACTGTTTATATTTAATTCTACTAGTAACGTAAATATTAAGTTCAATGGAACCATCGGAAATTATTGTTCAACTTCTTAGTGGTCTCCTATTTTTTATTCCCTTCAAGATTAATATTCAATCAAAGACAATGGCAGTGTTTGCTTTGCAATCTGGTTGCAGCTATGGAAAAATGATGTGCCCAAATAATGGCATGATACTAGACATGAGTGCATGTAAATATTATGCTAGACTAGTATGGATGCACAAATAACACTAAGAGTTAAGCAGCAGTGCACATTTATAAAAGTACAAAATTCGGGTGCTCTTATTCATACATTTTTTAACATTTTTTGTTGGACATTTATGAAATGATTTCATATTTTCACGAATATTTATGTAACTTTGGTTTGGCATTATACTAGTTTTACATTACTACTGCCTAGCATACAAGCCATAACTATCTTGTTTAGAATACTGTTATTTACCAAGATATAGTTTCCAATAAATATGTTCATCATCTGACCACTCTTAAGAGTGGTCCTATAGCTGTTGAGTTTTACTGCTATCAGTCGCAAAAATTCAGATTTTAAAATAGCAGTTACAAATCACGTCTATTTCGAGATATTATCATACCATGTACTGATACCATCAGTTAAAAGAAAACAAAAGTTAGTTCAATTCGTGGATAATATTATTGCATGGTGAAGTTCAAATTTGTATTTTTTTTCCAAAGGATTTTTCAGTGGCATATTTAGATTGTTTTTAAAGAATATTACTTGCTTTTACCAAAATAGTCACTTTTCTCAAGATGATATTTTTGAATGTTTGTCATGTGTCGGGATAATATATATTTTTTAGATATTGAGTCATTATTTCCATTTTTTTCTGCGAAGACGCTTGAGCCTCTTCCATGTGTAATTAAGGATGGCATTTTTTTTACTCTAAAGAGGCTGAAAAATCAGCGTATAATTTAATTGTATTGAGATAATTTGAACGAAGATAAACATTGGTTGCCATTGAATTTTAAGCATCAGACATTCAAGAATGAACTTCATGCGAATCTTTAAGTTTGACATGCAATAGATTTCAAACTTTGATTGAACTTCTTCCTCGTTGGAATCTGTGAACTTAGTACCTAAGTTCAATTCTGCCTTGAATGCCTCTTTCAGCGTCTGATATTGTCAACGACGCAACAACATAGTTCCATAATCGACCAGAACCTCATCAGAAAATTGTAAGTAAGGCAACACGTAATTCTGGCTTTCCGCATCTCATTCCTGGATGCATTTATCATATATTATTTAAATCAACCGGCGCAATTACGTGCAATGTTCTCGTCAAAATAGCAGATAAGTACAAGCCACGCATAGTGATGACCCGGCTAAATAGCTTTTTTTGTTATCAGTTCCGCCTCATTTTCAAATATATATATTCTGAATTAGTTGCCAAATATCTTCGAGCAAAAGATCCGACAAAAGCACTGTCAATAGCGACACATTTCTCGGTGCAAACTGCTTAACCGATATTACTTACTAGGATTTGTTTTACTTTTATAAATAGGCATTGAACCTTTATTTCTAGCTGTTTACATCACCTAATAATTTACCTTCGGATCTTACAAAACTGGTAGCTACCAGGAAGAAACGGTTAGATGACATGAACTTCAATAACATATCATGATGACGATGCTCATTTGAAACAATTAGCACGATTATTTAATTTAACCGCATCTAAAATCACTATGTACCCTAATCATTGACGATGAACCTTATAAAAAATTATTTGCCGCATCTCGCTCAAACAGAGCAGAAATATATAATTTCGGAATAGCATGAATGAAAATACAAAATATCAGCACTAAATATTTATCGGGATTTCATTATCGAAAGAAATTCAATATTGAAGTACATGAATCTGTCATAGGCGCATATGTTTTTCGATACGGAATTGAAAATTATTGACGTCAATGCACTGTACGCATTTTTATCAATTAAGTTCTGATGACGTGTGTTTTCCTTACGAAATTTTAGCAACTATTCGCCATAATTTTTAATATTTGAACCCAGGATACATTCCTACATAAAATTAGATTTCATTCGTCGGTGGTGCAGCAAATCACAAGAGCAAGCCAATCACCTATTTAAGTGTTATAAGTTTGCGGCGATTTCTACGCAGATGCATGATTCTATGAGGTAAAATAATGGCGTAACTTTTTTTTGTACCCAAGATGTAATAATTCGGCGGGATGTGTTTGAGCTCAGAGATCGTATGTGCTGTTAATACGTTTTATCAAGTTCAAGTTCTTCATCCAAGAGTTCTTAAGTTATATCAAATTTATAAGCATTATACAATTATTGCCGAAAAATCATTTGCAGCACAGTAACACCTACAGCTCTCGTAAAATATTTTGACATTGATTTCGCGAACCTACGCCGCAATAAAATATTATTGCGAATGAAGCGCTCTTTCGGAATGGTACGAAGCTTAGCAATGACCAATTTAGCATCTCTTTGTCGAGATGATGACAATAGTAGTTCCAGTACTGGTGATATTGACTACCCAATCAATTCCTATTTAGAAGAAGGCCTGCCTTACGCCTCAAATGCAAAACGCAGAATGGTAACAGCAAACTTCATAAACTCCAAACAAAGCTACACGGATACGCAAGATTTAGAAATTGAAACTGCAATCTCACGGATGGCACGTTGCTCCTGTTGTAGTAATGGTCCAAGCAGCCAAGATTCCACTTTTACCAGTAAAATTTCGAGCGAAAATGATGATGTTTATTTTTTTCAAGTTGCCTCTCCATTACAATATGTAGCAGATGACTTTTTTGAATTTGAGGAATTGTCCCCGATGGCAAATAACGACAAGAGTTATTACAATGAGTTCGAACGTGAAAGTTTCTACGAAAAAAGTGGACAAGAATTCGAAAATGATCTAGACTTAGCTTTAACCGCATCAAAGAGTATTGAGTTATTGGAGAAATTGAAATTCGATGATGGATGCACATTTAAAGCTAACAATAAAACTGAGTTCTTTCTAAATGTTGAGGGTTGCTACTGTAGCGATACAGAAGTAGAAAGCGAATGTTCCAGTACAGTCAATGACTTTACAATATGTTACGGTACACATTTTCATTTCCCTTCAAGCGTTGAAGAGTCGATTACATTGGACAGCAATGCTTCATACCAAGGGCTCACGAATTCAATGAAGATGAGCACCCTATGCCAACTTTTATCGTCACATTGAATCTTTTATTCAATTGTGTACTACAATATTTGCGAAACCATTTTAAATGGAATTCTTTTATTCCGGGACTACCCACATAGAAAAGTTCAACATGTTCTCAATATTAATGGACTTGAAATATAGAGCAAAGATTATTTTTTTGAAATGCAATGGTCTTGGTGCTATTCGAAAGATCGCAAAAAGACAATTTGCTACGGCGAAGTAATGTGAAAATAGTTATCAATTTTTTTCGTTTTTTTGCATATAAGCATTCGTCCTATTAAATACTTTCAATCTAACAACTGTTCGTATCCAGAGGTTTTAAAACCAACTAGATGAGAGTTTTCAAATTATCACCTGTATTGAATGTATTTATTTTATTTGGTACATCTAACAGCATTTGTTAGAAATTTGTGCATCTTTATTCTATTTATATGAATTCGTATTTGATTTGAATTCAAGTATTCTAACCCAATCAGATTGTTCTGTATTGGTAATGGAAAGTCGATTTAAATTGTTATCCCTACATGTTAAAAGTTTGTTGGAAGAATCGGAAATTGATTCTGTGACTCAACACTTTACATACCAAATACAGAATTGGAATACTTTAGATAATGAAGAAAACTGTATTATTTTATTCCAGAGTTTCTTCCTTATTTTCTGTGCTATCAATGAAAGGCACGGCTGTTGCGATATGCATAGCAAAATTGAAAATCTCTCATGGGAAGTTTACTCAGTTAAAAATTGCAAACTGTTTCCCAAATAACATTTAAAACGAATTTTTCTTGACATTATTTAATATAATTTCCTCTAAGTTGAATTTGAATATGGAACATGCAAAATGTACTTGGTCAGTGATTTTAGCTTTTCTTTGCAGTAAGCTATTAGAGTGCACTATGGTAAAAATCATTTCAAATTTGCTGTTCAATATCAGACTCATTAAATGGAAATTAAAAATATAAAAATGATATATCCTAGATTTATGCAATGCAGTAAAAGTAGTGTAAGCTTAGTAGATGGGTTCTACTTCAATCTTATTGATAGTGGAATTTTACTGGATTGTTCCTGAATAAATTATTTTGTTACTTGAAGACTACTGGAATGTTACAGTTACTCGATATAGTATACAGCAAGACGCCTAACAGCATCCTAACTTATGTAACTTACGTGTCTTCTAGAAATGCAATAAATATTGTTTTGTAAATCAGCTACTATTTTTCATTGCTAAAATGTGACAGAAAGAAGAGTTGAAGGCCACATAAGTTACGTAGAGTGATGCATTGTTTGGTTCAATATTCAGTATTGGTAAAATCTTGATGTTTTTAAAACTTTAGTCCTGCTATGTTTGCTGCAACGTTAATGACACTGGTCAGCACCTCAAAAAAGTTAGTAGATTTTTAAACCTTTTAATGTTGCAGTAATGATTAACATTACAAGTAATTTAGCTAACTTAAAAATAACTTTAATTGTATTTATCTAAGATATGAACTATTTGTTAGGAATCAATAGATTAAAGACTATGCATACAACCAATAATAAACATCACCAGAAACCCAAAGAAGACACACACAGCCAATAATGTATTAATCCCTATTCATGTGTTGCCAAGAATGAATCTTGTTAATACAATACTACTTAAGAGTACACGCATATGAAAACACACTTATGAAAACATACTTATGAGAACACACTAATGAGAACATACTTATGGGAACACGCTAATGAGAACACTCTTTAAGAGAACATACTTTACAAGAATATACATATAAGACGAATTAAGTCCATAGAGTCACAGTTCTATAACAGATCACGACAAAACAGATCAGATCCTGACACTCTTCAACTTCATACAATTGCAGCACTGTTGGATCTTGTATAATCAGTATGAATCAGCTTGATTCTTGTAATTTTTACTAAGTGAACACATATTATAGCTTAACCTAAACAAAATCGTTCAAAACAATGCATATTTGAGAAGTGTTAAGGCCTGTGAGTAACTAAATGGAGAGGACAATCAGAAAAGACAATATAAGACACAAAAATTCTCCTATGTTTTGTACAAAATAAATTAGCGCAATAGAGGTAATGAATGATGATTTGTACAAGGATATCAATATTTATATCAAGTATCATAAAGGCAGATGAAAAATTTTTAGCCAACATATATAAGGCGCAATCCACCATGAGGCACTACATGATATGAGGCAAAAATGCTGAAGCAATGCAAACTAGGCAGATATACCAGTAAATAAAAAGCGCATAGTTTAGTAATTGGGTTTATTCCTTATAAATCGTAAAACTACACAAATTACATAAAACATTAAATTAGAGTTCACCTAGCCAAAAATTTTTCTTAAAATGCCTCCAAACAACACTTTTCTACAAAATGAGCTGACAGTTGAAATATCGATAACATTAAAAAATAAAAAACTCTGCAAAAATAAAACTCCTATTGGCCAAGTTCTTTGTAAAAGAATAAAATATCTGAAGATAAATGCATTCAAATATTTCTTTACAAATAATAAAAATACTGCTTTGTTTCTGACTTGTTCAAAATTTGAAGTAAAAACTTATTGTAAATTTATTGATCATACAATTTTAGAACTATATTAAGAAAGTATCAGGATTGCACAACAAGACCAAAAAGAACAAGCTCCTTAAAAATTAACTATATTTGTGCCACAAACTATAACAAAACGATGCCAGAAGTTGAAACAGAGCAGATGTCGTAGAAGCGTTGACAGGAATGAATTAGTCATTGCATCATTATAAACACAATTCATTCCTCGATTTGTAATAAAGTGTTAACGGATATTTAAATATGTTAAAATATACGTTAACTGTTAGGGATTCCTAACAGAAAGTACTTGCTTTTTAGCACTCTATTGATATTGGTCAGTTGCTTTTTCTTCTTCTGATATAGCTGCATAACCATGCAAGCAGCGGTTGACATGGTTATTCAGTGCATTATATCTACTTTGTAATGTATTACCCAGAACTTAGCTCATTGAATTATTGCTTGATTCTTTTCACATTTTCTCAAATTATCAAAATGGAAGTAATACATAAAATTTTTAAGTATTGGATTTCAAATCATTTCAGCCAGCAGAAATTGGAATGATTTAAATTATTTGAACTTTGAAGCATGCCAGTATTTTTAAATATCTTTCAAAAAAGCAATTTATGACTTGAGCTTAATTACAGCTTATGTTCTTATTGATTTTAGACAGGTGAGGCACAAGTGACGAAATGGTTAATGTCTGCTAATGCAACTCTAAGGAGACAGATGAGCCCATGATCATAAGTATGTCCAATGCAAGGAAGCTCATCTTTGGAAAGTGGGTGCTGTAGATGTCACCCCATCATTACAAAATGTGTATACATTGCCTGCCTTTCTCGTGATGAATAAATGTCATTCATAACTAGTTAACATAAATTTTCGTCGATGGCATAAACTGCAATTCATACAAAATTTGCGAATTGTTTTCAAAAGTATTACCTGTAACAGCCAAACTTCCGAACCGTCCCATGTCATCTTAGTATTTCAAGCCGAGCCGGCCCGATTCCAATGCGTAGCCGCCAACGCCATTAATAAGGCAAAATATTTTGTCAGAGAATAAGTTCATTGTAAATCAACCTATTTATATTTTTCCATTCGTTAAAGATATATAGATGACGGAAAACGCTCTAAAATCGGCTTCAAAGGCGGGTATCCTTATCGCATCTCTTGCGGCACTGTAAGTTTAATTATCTCTAACCAATGTGCAGTCTTAAATAGCTATGAATTTGTGAAAAGTTTAACTCTCTACGTGGATTCGTGAAAATCAGAAAGTGGCATCTCTAACCGGGTTTTACGCGTTAGTTTTTAAAACGCGCACTAAGCTCTTGATTTGTTGCATGATTCAATGGTGATGTTTATTTTTTTTATCGTTCTGTGGCATGCAATTTTTTTCAATCATTAATCATTTATCTGCTAAGGTAAATCATTCAACATGGTAAGTATTTTGTAGTGAGTGTTCTTATGGCTAAAGATATCGACGCTCACAATAATTGTGTAAACACTGATTTTACTCCTAAAGATTGAAATTTTACGTTGTATAGTGATTTTTGCTTATATACTGTGGACGGTGGACAGCGCGCTGTAATTTTTGATCGATTTTCTGGAGTTAGAGAGGAAGTTTCTGGCGAAGGAACACATTTTCTGATTCCAGGTTTGCAGGTATTTACACAGAAACATTCGTCTATTCTTTACTAGGCATCATCATTTTTGTGAGGCATTTATTTTAACTTTTCATGGCCGTGGCACTAAAAAAGTAGTAACCTATATAAAATGGTTACACATTTTAATCTCTGTTGTTAAGTCAACATATTTAGTGACATCCTTCTGAGTTGTCCATGTTCATTAATATGAATATCCTTATCCATGCATGGAAGTGAAAGATTTCGCTTGTCAGAATATTTAGCTTACAATTGCTAATAATTGATATGATGGTGACATTTCTGGTTAAATTATTTTTTCTTTTATTTATCTGCTTCACGTACAGTAATGCTTAATATAGCAATACAACATCATGAAACCCTGCTGCATAGATATTTAATTAATAAATTTTATATTTATTCTATATTATTTTGTTTGTTTGACTTTCTTTTTTAGAAACCAATTATCATCGATATTCGTGCTCGTCCTAGACTTATAGATTCCGCTACTGGTACTAAGGACTTGCAAACAGCAAATATCTCACTTAGGGTCCTTAGTCGACCCGATGAAGCAATGCTGCCCACTATTTTCAAGCAATTGGGTACTGATTTTGATGAACGAATCTTACCTTCTCTAGGAAATGAGGTATAAGTTTATTTGAATTATCTGATATTATTTAAAGTGTTAAACTATAGTTTTTTCTTGTGAGGCTGTTTTTGAACTTTTTTCCGCTAGAATTTAAATTTGAATGTAGTGAAAGATAAAATAAAGTGTACCTTATCAAAACTTCCTGCTAAGTATTTTCCTTAACTTTCAATTGACATATTTAGAGAAAATCGAATCTTGCTAGGTAGGATAATATCACGTATGCATCACTAAGTGTGGAATTGCAATCTTAAATGTGCTTATCCTATCCTATTATGAATCATTTTTCATAACAGCTCTTTTTATGTGATTACCAAGCATTCCTTGCAAAACTTAAAAAAACATAATATAATTTTAACCATCTAAAGTTTTTATGTAAGATTAAGTACATTTAAGACTATAATCTATTTATTCCTTTATTTTCAAGGAGTAGAATTTATTAAAATCATTGTTTTTCTGCATGTATGGTTACATACATATGTCAAGGTATAGCAGGAAACTATATGAGCGTATATTTTAGATACGATCACATTTATGCCAATAAAAAATATAAATATATACATAATTCTTACATACATACTGGCTTAAATGACTGAATCGTGCTCTTAAGCATATGTCCGCACATGCGCACATTCATAGATACATGTAAACTTTATCAGTGAATTTTTATGTTATTTTCTAGGTTCTAAAAGCAGTAGTTGCCAAATATAACGCGGAAGAATTACTTTCAAAACGTGAGGCAGTAAGTCAGAGGGTTAGAGATGAACTCACATTGAGGGCAAGAAATTTCAATTTGATACTGGACGACGTATCGATTACACACTTGACTTTTGGTCGAGAATTCACTAAAGCCATTGAAAACAAACAGGTGGCCCAGCAGGAGGCTGAACGTCAGGTTTGTACTTGTTCTTACTATATTTAAGCAAAACTGCTCTAAACTTATACATCCGCAAAAAAGCCCCATTTCACACAGATATAGTAATGACACTTATTTTGAGTTATTCTTAGTAATTTGGATAGAGGGACAGAGATAGAAAATTAGATATGTAGAAATCGTAGGAAATAGTAAATAAGGTCGAAGTAGCCAACTATGCTGTGAAATAATCAGTTATAGAATCATACTCCACAAGTGCTTATTCAATAAAGGATAGTGCACCAGGTTGTATACTATGCTGGTTGACTTCAGTATAACTTACTGCATAAAGAAAAATTATACATAGCTAGCGTAATGTCCAATATTTTTAAGTTTTTTTCACTAAATTTCGTTAGGTGTACATGGTTCAAAGGGCAGAGCAAGAGCGTCAAGCTGCAGTTATCCGAGCTGAGGGAGAGGCTGAAGCAGCTGATCTTATTTCAAATGCACTTAAAGTTAATGGTTCCGGGCTGATCGAGGTTAGATTTTTTCAAATTTTCTTTTTCTTAGAAATTATTGAAAGTGAACATTGACTTGATAACTATGTAACTCAAAGTGTATATTGGAGAAATCAGATGGATTATATACAATTCCTTACCAAGCTGGAATATAGTTCAAAATACCTTTTAAGTTGAAAAGTACTGCTAAGTAAATTTTGAATGATTATTATTTTGTAATTTAACAACTTAGCCAAACGAAATTCCAGTTTCTTGAAGGTGTCTTGAGATATAGCCATTGCAAAGGTTAGGATCTGATACTCCTCGTTCTTCTGCTGTAGTTGAAACGTAAAAGTCTTAAATTATAAAATTAATCTAAAATTATAATCGAACAAATTTAACACAAAGAAGTAAAATACTAAAACTTTTATTTTATTTGCAGTATAAAATTTATTTAATATTTTACTTCTTTGTTTATATATGATTTATTGCACATATTTGGAGCTAACTTTTTAATCATGAAATAATAGTTTATAAAAATTAATTCTGTCAGAATTATATTTATGTGTACTAATTTATTTATATTAGATTTCTATTCTAAATCCGTTCAGTAAAACGTGCATTTTAATTAATGCTAATGTTTTATACTTTGGGTCAACAAAATTTTTTCATTGTACATACATATACACTAAAAGAATCATCGAGTTCTTTCATTAAGCTGGACATTCATTGCATCAAAAAGTCTGAAGCTGAATTTGGCACATGACTTTTTCTTTTTTTTGTTTTAAGTGAAAATTTTTAAAAATTAAATTCATTATACCCAGATTAATTTAACTGTATAATTTTAGGTACGTCGTATTGACGCTGCAAAGGAAATTGCGGAGACATTATCGCAGGGACGCAGCGTCACCTACCTTCCTGCAGGCCAGGGATCTAACATGCTGCTGAGTATCGACTCCTCGAACTGACAGTAAATAAATGTTCAAATCTGTGAGTACATGTTTGTCGATATTGATTCAAACATATATTTTCCTTTCAAGTTGTATCAATTGCAATTATTTAAAGGGAAATTCTTAAATAGGACATCTAAATTAAGGGTGCATAAATTAGGAATTTATTTTTCTTCTATTTGCAACTAAGTAGGACCAAAATGGTTTAAAAAAGAGTTTTTACAAATAAGATGTAAAAGGTTTTCAGAACAAGTTGCATTTTTATACTTTCTATGGAAAATTTATTTTTAAGCAAAATAGATGAAAAAATATGGATTTGTTGCAAATTAATTATTTCAGAACTTGCCGTTCAATATATTAGGTAATAGAGAAGAATCATAATTTCATGATACACTCAATTTTAAACGACTCAGATTCTGAAATGAGACTACTTGAAGAAATTTCATTGTAGTCAAACAAACAATTATTATTGTTAGACAAGAATGAAAAGATTTAAGTCAATGGAGACTTTGACCACTTGAAAAAATATATCCACCATGTGATACAGCATTAGAGAAATATCAAACAGTAATATGGTGACCTAGCTTTTTTGAAGAAATAAAACGGAGCTTCTAATGCTGCAGAGATAGAAAGCTGTATTAAAAGAAACAGAAATATAAATAATGCAAAGCAAACAGTGGAACGAAAGAAGTACGGCAAAAGATGTCCATTTATACCAAATAATTTTAAAATACTGAATACAATTATATTTTTAACAGGCAAAATTATCTTCTAGACATGCAACTTTGTCACAGTCATATATAACACAGCAAAGGTTATACATTGAATCCTGGCATGTCACGATAAAAATCGTACATCAGACTGGCATGTACAAGCTTTAACCAGAATTACAAAAGAATTCAAAAGCAAGTGTTAACCACAAGCTCAAGATAGTTCAAATCCCAAAATATGCATTGGATAGTTTTTCTGGTTGAAATGTACCGGCTGTCGGTATAGACAAAATATAGGTTGATTAGCTTCAGCAAAAACTATCATGAACATAAACTTGTTTCCTGATGCATTTCTATTTTGACCAATGAAAATATGGATAGACAGGCGTCAATCATGGCCAAACTCAGCTCTTGCCAGTATTTTTTTGTTCAACCACGTAAAGATAATCTACCTGCAAACACTTAAATGCGTATTTGGTAGGTTTCAGCATGAGCACCGCATATCTTATGAATATTGTGGTGGATGAATGCATGAATATTAAGTTAATATTTTACCTCCGGGTCATTATACATATGCACTTCTCTCAAGTTTATCATATTGGGTTGTCTACATTGTAAGTAGTTCATATTCCTATCTATAGCAAAAGTCATGGCTATTTTCACCATCAAACGTGTTGAAGCTGGTACAGTATTAGCAGTTTTAATTATGTACCGCATTGCTTGAAAGCTTGGATTATCATTAACTGAACGATAAGTTTCCATGGCTTCTAAAGTTCTGGTGCAATTCGAAAAAAATATCTGCCTAATCTAAACTAATTTGAACTATTTTGGTTGTAGAAGTTATCCGCATTGAGTATAGCTAATCTCAGCAATATGCCAAATTGATAAAACAGTAAGTTTATGAACAATAAATTTCATTGATCTTCATAGAGTAAATGAAATGATTTTGATTGATTGTCCACAAAAAGTAACGAAAAAAGTTAAAAACTTATTCCTATATAATGGTATTTATTCTTTTTTTAACACACCGAACTGCATGAATTTAATTTAATCTGTTGAACTGAATTGTACAGCATGTTTGGTTGTAAGAGTTCAAAAAATTCATGTTCATCATCACGAATGGATCTTATTGATAATCACATCCGACAAGTTCTAATCTCCATACAAATGCAAAAAGAAGATAAAAGTATAAAGCCAAAAATCACATAAATTTATCTGTACAGGTTGCTACTACTCGAAGAATTCTTTATGACTACATGAGCAAACCTCACATCTTCTATCAGAATCCATACCATTGAATGATATCTCAGCTTCCGCGATATGTACAAAATGAGATCACCAAGCAGTATTGGCGACGAAAATGATAACCTAATGTTTCCTCTACGAACTGTCCACTAGATTAATAATTATTTTCATTCAATACGAAGCTAGGATAGCGAAAGGTCGCGCTGTACTGCATTGATTGAAAATTGACGAATCATGATTACGGAAGTAATGACGATTCTTCAATACCACTAGAGGTTCATTAGATGGTGTAAAAGGAAATGCAAAATCAAGTAATTCATTATCAGAACTACATTGTGAACCACTGCTCAATCCTTCAGTTTCGTTGCTGTCAACATCCATGCGGCACTCATAAAAACTCTTTTCGACAGACGGTACATCAATACGAAGTTTTGTTACCAAGAAAGCTGAATCATCAACAACACTACTATGTGTAGAAGAAGGATTGTAGCAGTTAAAGCCGCACGCTGCAACATCAGCTACTACGGAATTGCAACGGTTTATACATATTGCACCGTATGAACAATCTTCATTGCATAGGGCACTTAAATTCGAAACAGCAAGACTTCGCAACATTCTCTTTGAGTTTCCAGTCATGGACATTTAATCTGAAAATATGAAAATACGATACATCATTCCTAGTCCCGAACTTTAATGGTTATCAGTGCTGTGTAGCAATTCATTCCGTTAGAAACTTACCGATAGAATGCAACTGTTGAATTTCGTTCAGATGCAGCACTTAGAATATCCCTTAGGATTGATAAACGACAGTATTTCAAGATGGGAATGCTTGATAAAGTGTTTTGGATCAACGTCAAGTAACAGATAGTTTCGAACTTGAACTTGTGCACAATCGTACTTGAATTGGAGAATTTATTTCGCATCATACATCAGTATTTTTACTCTTATGAAAGGATCAAAATACTGTTTTTACTCTGCTCGAAGTTGTCATTGAATAAAAAAGAACATAAATTTTCGTGAAACCATTTTAAAAAAGCTGAGTCAATAAAAAGAGCCCACAACTTCAAATTTGGCTGCTGATCTAACTTCAAGTCTGTCTCAAGAATTACCATTATTTTTAGACCATAGCACTTCATGAAAGTTCGGAGTTAAGAGTTATTTTAAGTGGCGTATAAGTTTTAAGCCGATCGAATTACCATACAGTCTTGTCATGCTAACTCAACTTGAATATTTTCACCGTCTCTCCAGATTCACTCGAAGCACCGTCTGCATATTGGATTGCAAAGAAAAAGCAAACGACGAAAAATAACGAATCAAAGAACAATATTTCGCAATGCGAGAATGTTGATTGGTGAATAGTTCGTTTTGTGCTCAATGACTTTTGGCTTGTGCTGTTCTCGAAATACTATGGCACTTTAAAAATTTACCAAACACACTGGCCAGCTTCGTTTTTGAATTTTTTCATGCCTTTAAAACTGCTGCAGATTTTACGGAGAGAATAGTGTGTGTATTAGTTACATGAAGCAAAAAAATGAACATGCTTCAAATGATTGCACATTCAATAAAGATAATCCGATCCTCATAAGAGAATATATTTTCCATTTGAGATGAAGAAAGTTAACGGGGAAGACTATTTGCACAAGTAAAAAATGATCTAAGCATCAACTACTAGAATTCAGTATTAGCATCTAACATCTAAAAGTGCAACTAGTTAATGAAATATTAACCTCTGAAAGTAATGTTACATACTTGTGACTGTAAGTGATCAAATCTATTAGTATAATATATATTTATTCACCGCAAGTAGTTGAATATCCTCCAGCTCAATCTTACCAACAGCATCTTCCGAATACTGCAAATTATGTACTAATTTAGAAAATTTCCTTACACTTTTCCATAAAGATAACTGCATTTATTTGACAGTGTTAAGAATCAACTCCCTAAGAGGTTAATTCCATTTTTATGGCTGCGGTAAGTTCTCATTGAAGCATCTATGATGTTCAGAGCAAATTGGTCACATGGATGTCAATCGAGATACATTTTTGTGTTGATAAACTTATCGAGTAATTGAAGGAAAAAAGAGAGAAAGAAAATATGGACAAAATATATTACTAATTCAAGTGGAATACCAACAACTACAGTGACTCAACGATGGCGTCAGGAATACTAGCATTCTATGTATATTGCGATAATGTAGAAAAGTGAAAAGTAATTTGATAATTGTGATAATGTCATGCAGGCTGCATGGGGGTAACCTTACAGGCTGCATGAAATTGCTCGAAATTAACTCCCTCAGGGATAAATTCTATTTTTATAGCTGCGGTCAGTGTTCATTTATGACATTCCAAGTAAATTGGCTGCACAGATTCTTGTAGGGTTCTATATTCTGTTGTGTTGATGAAGTTAGCATACTTCTATCAACACAATTAGTGCATGATAAATATACACATGTTGGTCACAGTTTCTTGTGTTCTGTTGTGTTTCATGCGTCAAACATAAATATTTTGTGAAATTACAAATTTAATTGTTGATCTTAAAAGATCTTACAAAATAACATTGGTGAAAAGATGGGTAAATTGGTGTAACATAAAAATAGTGTAGAATTCAGGAACTAGAGCAGTAAATATCCTAGCAAAAGTTATCTCACTTCTATGAACACAATTAGTACATGATAAATATGCACATTTCTTTTAGAGTTTTCTTGTAAATTGTTTCTGACAAACAGAAGGATATCAAAAAAAGCAAATGACAATAAAATTTAACACATATCAGTTACCAGTAAACACCAGGATAAAAATATTGGAGGGTGCATTGGAAAAAATAGATATTCAGAATAATTCATTATTTTTTGTCAATTTTAGAGTACTGCTGCTGAAACAAAATAAATTTTCTGTGCATCAGTGATTTGAAGGTAATAGGAATCAAACATTCAGCACTTTTTAAGTTGATGCACAACAAGACTGGAATGAGATATCTGGTGCATTGTGCACTGACATGACAAGCAATGAAGATAGAGTTTGAATTCCATTAAGTGTTGCTGTTCTGGCAACAAAAGATCATGGCCTAATAAAATTACTGGAGTCAACTGCTAAATATTTTCATGAGTTCTATTCCAGTAAACTGAATTGAAAATTCAAGTTCAAAAGACATTCAATGTGGATGAAGCATTACAAGTCAGTATGAAAACAATGACAAAGAGTAGAGTCATATTGAAGTTTGCTGTACAATTCTATCTTCAAAGACTTTATCCTGAAAGAACAACTTGGCACCAGCGGTTTATAATATTTATCTATTGCATCTAGTAAGTGCAATAAAAATTTAGGTTGATGTAATGGAGTATAAACATGCTTAAGCAGAACTCTAGTTAGTATCAAGGGATAGAATCAATTTCATTTTACAAAATAATTGGCTATATAATTATTATATTTTATATATACCCATGAATTTCAAAAGTTATTGAAAGATTAAGTAATTGTCAGAGCAGAAGTAGAAACATGTACTAAAGCACTTTTACTTAAGAATACCATTATCATTGATTATGGCACTGTGTCAGTGCATTAAATTCATCACTTTATCTTTTGCTAATGCAATATAGATGTGCTTGGAAGCTCTATCACTCAAGCTACATGATAGAGTATTATTAAAAAGGAGGCATGAACTTTTTGGTAAAAGTTATGTAATCTTGTACATGCATGTTATCCCAGATATGGTAGACCATGTAATTTACTATATTTAGGTGCTAGCATAAGGTATGATACCAAATAAAAATAGTGTTATAGTTGATAGAATATCATCATATTAATAAGATGTAATATTTAGGATGAAGTAAATTTCTTTGGTATGCTAAGAGAATTAAAAAAATACACTTTCAAATGAATTGCATTTATCCTTCAAATTATGATTCACAAACCAACTAAAATTAAAATTTATAGCAACCAGAGAATTATAAGTTTCATTGTTTTAACTTGTATGGCTAATTTTTTACAAATGGTTCTAGGAACCAAAATGAGTAAGACTAGAAAACTGATGAAAACAAAAATTATATCAGTTATTAACCCCTAAGAGAGTTATTTTTATTCTGTACCTGCGGTGCAGTTCTCCTAATGCTATATTATAGTTTCAGTTCTGATTATGAGAACAGGTTTCAGTTAGTGATATTTTGTTGTGTTAACAAAGTTATCTCACTTCTATCAACACAATTTAGAATATAATAATATATGCATTCTGTCACAGGTTTCTTGTGTTTGTTGCATGTTACATTCCTAAAAAATTTGCCAAAGCAGATATAAACATTTCAAACTTGCTTTGAAAAATTGTATTTTCTTTTATTGGTTAATCAGTTATTACTTTACAAAACCTTTTGTCGCTTTCAGTTGCACACTCTATGCCAAAGTCTATCAGTATATAATATGATATGAAGAATAAAAGAGTTGCAGGTTTTCCTACTGATTGAGTGTAAGAGTAATGTTAAGACCAATGAAGTATATATACGTATAATCCAAGAAACCAGAAAATACAAGCACGGAATACTATGTGTATACTACTATATCATTTATCTTATTACCTGTGTTGATGAGAGTGAATCTTGTCAACATTCTACAACTTATTCCACATGCATACAAGTCAAATTAGATTGTATAACCACAACTCCCTAAAAGAATTGTATACAAACAGAAGTGCATACATGGATGACACGGTGGAACATATTAGATTCTGACAAGTAGTTAGAGAATACATAAATTTTCAATGACACATCTGCATCACTGAAAAATCCAATGTGTAGATTTGAAAATGAGTTGAGATTGATATGATCAATTTGAAGTTCAATTTAGATTATTCTAGTAAATCATATCAAATCAAAGTAAAAATCAAGAACGTTGACATTGACCAGTTGAATCTATCAACTTATGGCCTTTATGAACCTAGCACAATAGCTCTATTCAATTGCTCTCTTAGAAAAGCTGTTCATTGTGCAATATTATACTATATTTTTTCTTCCAAGAATTGAGCTGAAACATATTGATTGATATTTGTTTAAGGAAAAAACTGATGAAATGAAAAAAATAAAATAGATGAAAAATATGGGTGTAAATTATATTCAGGTTACATATGCCACAATATAGGAGCACACTCCTTATTTCTAATCCTACATACGAAAATGATCCTTCCTAAGATATCCACATCTTTAACATCTACACCGTCTTTCATTACTCCGCAAAGTATTTTCTCAGTGTTTCCCAAACCAACATCTCCAAACGCCTGACGGAGTAACCCCATAATTCAATATCTGGCTGATCCGTGCTTGACATTTATTAATTATAAACATCTCTCACTCTTCTCTGTTTTCACCACAATTACCCTGCTACTGTGCAGAGTATCGTTGTCAGTTTCAGAGAAGCTTCCTTCCCGCTCACACACATTAATACACTATATTTGTAATATTATTTTAGATTGTTTTATTTATCTTGTTTGTTTTGCGTGTTGCCTATTCTTTTCTTTACAACATAAACTTGCTCTTTGTTATATGGCAAAATGTTTCAATTTGAGTTTTTTCATCGAACTTCACCCAATATCCGTTAAAAGTGACTATTTTATGACGTTTCATGGGAGTGCTTGAAACTGGTAGAATAACTAAAAATTTACAAAAAATCGAAAACAAAAAATCATCAAGTCGATTTTTTGAAAAAAATAGAGAAACCATTTTACATTTCGTTGGCACTAAAAAAAGCACAAAAATTTAAATATATTTTTCCTTGATATTGTCCATGGAAAAACCTTTTTAATTGTAATGAAGCCAATCTTTATACGATTGATTGCTTCTATTGTAGTGTTGGACACTCTTTCATTACTATGCTGTGCGAATTATGATAGAGCTCTCACAGTATTTAGTGACTCTGGTCAGCTCTTACAGCTTCAGTACGCAGATCAGGCTAGTATCAAATTTTTAATTAATTTGCTGAAATCTCCACATTTTCAATGTATGCAAGTAATTCATGAGCTCGATATACATCCGTTGTTATTACTATTAATTACAGCGTCATCACGTAAAAGTATTATCCATTTTTGCGAACAAAATTGTTTACGTATCGACGATTTTTATTAAGTTCGAGTGCAAATTAAATTTTTTTCTGATAATGTTGTGTTGTACTAACGTCTTTTCAGCATTTTAATATACCTCTTTCATATTGATTTAGACTTAAAAAAATCTTATATAGGCTGTTTTGCAAGGATCTCTAGTTCTCGCAGCATGCAATGGAAAAGATTCAGTAGCACTTTGCGTTGTGAGCGATTCATTTAGAGATAACGAAAGTATCAAATCATCTATGCATCCTGCTATGATAGGTTTGGCGAATAAGAATAAAAATATCCGAAGAAAATTGGTTCAGATCGATGAAGGAGTTTACGCAACTTTTTCTGGACTGGCAGCTGATGGACGCGTTATGTTTGACAAAATGAGGGTATAATAGGACAATTATGTATATGTATATATACCTTGTCAGAAAATAATTTTAATTTTTAGATGAATAATTGCAATAAACTACAATGAAATGCTACTTTTACATATCAGAAAAATATAATATTATTTTTTTCAATGAAATTTTTTAATATTTTTTTTAAAATAATAATATCTAAAATTGGTTTTGACAAATATATATAAATATATGAATGTCACTTTAATAAGGTTGGAATTTTTCCAAATTCTAAATTTAATTTTTCAAAGTAATTAGTAATGATAAATAACCCCGTTCAAGTAGTTATTCTGAATGCTTACTTCTACTCTTTGAACAGTTGTACAAAATGTCGTATGAACCAATAGAATTTAATATGATTCAACTTTATTGGCAAACGTTCAGCTGATATTTATTATGAGAATGATTAGTTTAAAGTGGTGGACGACTTTTAAACTTTACTTCGAATATAATGAATATGTCTGATCCTCCAAATTATTTTGTTATATCTGAAATTCGCGGTAAAGGAAAACTGAATCTGAACTTGGCGTAATATGACTTTTTGTTTATTCGCTATAAGAAAAGATTTATTAGAAGCTAAATCGTTATATTCGAAATCTACTCATTATGTAGTGATAATGTATTAGTTTTGTTTATCGATTTATGAGAATATTGTGGTTCAATATAATTTTCCAACGCTTCTTTTCATTGGAACATAACTTTTTTGTCCATTCGTAATAAGTGAAAATTCGTTGTAAGCGACTTCTTTATATCTAAAATTGGCTTACTCGAACAATGCTGTGATATGTATGATAATCTATTTTATTGATTGATGTCAATTTTGTAGTTCAATCAAAAGTTTTTATGTCTTGTTCAGTTAGAGTGTCAGAATTATCGTATGACATACGGCGAGAGGCCTTCATTACTGCATATAGCTCGACATGCTGGGGATATTCAACATCGATATACCTTACGGGGGGGTGGTCGACCATTTGGTAACTCTAAAATCCCCTCGAATTCTATGCAGTAGACTTTGAATAGAACGGATCTATTGGGATCACCAAATTTATATGTTACGCCCAAAAAATTGTATCTAAAATTCATTTTTTTAAGTCTGAAGCTGAACGTGAACAAATGTGACCTATTACGTTATTTGTTCATAAGTGAAAATATTTTCAAGATTGATATTAGTTATGTTCAAAGTGTATTGCATGTACTCAACACTTCAGGCTCTTACTTTCGATGTTCATGATTCATAGACAATTTTAGAGACTGAATTTTTTCGATTATGCATATAATTTTATGGGCTAAGGGTATAATATTACAAAAAAGGGAATGCAATTTTTTCGCTGCCCCCAAAAATATCTTCTGAATGAAAGGACGCAATGATGAATAAAGACTCTAAAATTTCCCTTCCGTATAAATATGCACAAGCTTACTGTATCTTTTCATTTGTGATGAATTTATAGGGTCAAGGTAGAAAAGCTGTTAGGGGTCCATTTTTGTATCTTGGGGGTTACATTTATAGGCTAAGGGTACTTATCCCTTGAAATGCCGTTCAAAAGGCGCAATCAGAAAGAAGCAAAATTAAGAACCTGACAGCGCATTTGCATTCAGTGAAAATGCAGTAGAAAATTTAAAAGAGTAGATTTTCATTTGAAAATGAACATTTGCTTTAGCTGAGTAAATTCAGCATACTTGGGAACGGTATCTTGGCAGACAGTGTCAAACGTTGTACCATCTTTGTGTGTTCAAAATGTTGCTAAATTTTGTGTAGCCAGATTCAAGGGTTGGTATTTTACATATGCAAATTTGAAAAAAGTACCAAAAAGATATAATTTTTTCTCAATTTTTGAAGTTCAATATTTTAAGCAGTTTCATCCACATTTATGAAATTTTTGGTCTGAGAAAGTATTATTTATTTTTATGTAATTTTTTGTCCTTTTCTGTTTTTATAGTATTTTGTAACTTTTTGTAAATTATGCGTAAAAATTTAGGTGTTGCATGTATTATAGCTGGCTTTGATATTGATTCGGATATAGCACGGGTATTTCGAACTGATCCGAGTGGTGCAGTTACAGAGTGGCGTGCTGTTGCTATTGGAGGAGGCAAATCCAATGAAGTGGCTATGAAACAGCTAGAAAAAGAAGGGGATACTTTAAAAGATTTACGAGGGGCTGCTATTGCACATTTTACATCCAGGTAAGCACTGTTCAGCATAGAGTAAGCAAAATATTTGGATATGATGACTTCGTTGAGACCACCAAATGAATTTTTCATGACTGAAATTTGTTATATCTAAAAATCTGAAGCTAAACTTGGATAATGTGTGGCTTTTTTGTTTATTCATCGTAAGTTGAAATCCGATAAAACCAGATTCGTTATATCCAATTATTATTTTTTGTAGAAAAATAAACTTTTGAGGATCCTTCCATTTTGTAAAAAACAACCTTCTAGACTAATGGTAGCTTTTAAATCTGACCTCTCAACAAAGTCGTTGAATCAACTGAAGGCATTTTTGAGCGACTCAGAATTGACTTGAGAAATTGAAGTGACTCGAAGTCAACCTCAAGTCAATTCCTTGAATGCCTACTGTCAAGGGATTTTTGGAGTTTTCTTACACATAATTTTTGAAGATATAATATCATATGAAATTATAAGTGTATTATGATGTACCGCTGGCTTTGAATTCAAGTTTCTCCTGTGTTTTTTAATGGGCCTTTTCATGCTTGGCTTGCATTTGTCCTTTCATTTTATTAGCTGACCTTTAAGATTTGACACCAAAATAACTTCAACTAACAATTTTGCTCTCTTTTTAGTTTCATTTCATCTCTCTAAGAGTAAGTTAAGATGATTTCTTAGTCAACTAGTCCGGTATACAGTCTAGTGTAGCATTCTTTACATCTCCGACCACTAAAATTTTTCACTTGTTCAAATTTAAGTTTTTTAAATTTTTACTCGTTGATTTTTTTTAATTCCTAGATTATATTCTTTTAACGTATATTTTTATTTTCCTATGTATTTATGTATGCATGTTAAGACTTAATGAGATTTTAAGTGTCATGTGTGCTGTGTGCATTTATATGCATAAAAATGTAAAAAATAAGTTTATTGATATTTATTCAAGAATATTTTTTACAATTCAGAGCTGCCTTAATGACAGAGGCAAGTTTGGAGTGCATTGTACTTTTGCTAGAACGAGATTCTGGGTTGAAACTGATACCGAAATGGCTAACCGCAAAAAAAGTTAAACAAGAAGGCAATAAATTTGAAATTGAACTCAACGAAATGGATGAAAATATGCACATAACATGATAAACAGATTTCAATTGCCAATCAAATTTAGTGTATATCAAGATATTGTTCTTAGAATAATATTTTTTAACTAGCTTTTACGAACACGGGAAACCTTTAGCACAGATTAATTTAATTATTGTACTTTGTATAATGTCTGTATGAGGTTAGATGTACATGGATACTTAAATTATATTTATTAGATTTTAACAAATTTTTCTTCAGAATGCCCTTTTTATAGAAATCACATCAAAATTGTTCTATACTGCAGAATTCATATTGATTTGTTCCGATTTTTGAGTGGATCTCATCTAAGTTTGGCTGTAAATCACCTAATGGTAAGTACCAGAGACTGTTTCTAGACCTCTTACTAGATTAGTCAACATATGATACTGAGCTGTAGCTCCATTGGATTGCCACTAGATAATGATAAGGGCTTGGAAATACGAGTGTGATGGAGGTTATCTTTGAAGGCAGGATGTGTACTGCACTATGCAAGTAAAAAAATAATCCCTCTATCAATTTATACGGACAAGATTAAAACCAGCTTTAGAGTAATAAAAATTCAGAAGGGTAAGTTGCAAGTTTTAAATTTAAAACCTTCATAAAGATGTAATTCGAGTTGGTTTATTTTTCAGGTATCTTGTGCCAGAACAGTATCAATGAAAAATTTAACCTTTAAAGGTAGTAGCACACAATCTTATAAATATGAATGTCATTGGAGATCAAGTTATTCTAGTTTTGTGTTTACACAAAATCCAGATTTGTCATATTAAAATTTTGTTCAAGCTCAGTAATTCTGTTAGGATTGAAGGAAAAAGATATAATTATATATTAATTATACCTCTAGATGGATGATGTAGCCCAGTTGAGGGAGTGAAGTTCGATGTACAACAGAGGGCAGACAAACAGCAAAGCAAAAACAAGATTTAGTAAAAATATATAAAAGTTTTTATTAAACTTAGAAGAGTGAACAAAAATGTAAGACTGAACAAACAATCATGTCTCCGCTAGCCCTTGCAGTATACCCGCTTGAAGTGTGCTTGAATCCGGCTCTCCTATAAATCTTTAACTTCATGAATAAATGTTATAACTTCCAGAGGTAAGCTTGTGACTACTCAAGAATTATTTAAGCAATCCTTAGAAATTATCTTTGGCGGAAATAAAGAGGAGTAAAGTGGAGCAACTAGTAATAGAGCCTATTCAAGTGGAAATATAGTTTTGGTGAAGATTCTGGAATAATATCCAACCAGTTAAAATGGAATTTGAAGTAGAATAGATGACAGTAAAGGAAAGTTTTGAGAGAACATGATAAACAAGGGTGAATCTTTTGTCAGTTGAACTGGTTACATGACTATATGGAAAATGATCAAAGAGATTTCCAACAAGAAACATGACACGTGGCAAATTGTGGTGTAGAACAAAGGAATCCATATAGAATTATGATAAACAATTTAGCATTAAAGTGCAATTGGGATAAAAGGCACAATGAAGTAAGAGATGAAAAGGTGAGTAAAGTACAGGCAAACATAGACAAACATTGATGAACATAGGTGAACATGATTGAATAATTATGCCGTGATAGTTTAAGAAGATAGCAGGACTGGCAAGTATCCTGACAATAACAAACAGTCTTATATTTGTAATGAACTTGAAATTCAAAAATTTGGATCAAGCACATCTTGAAGCCCTCAGAAACTCATCAATACTTACATCTGTTATTAATAAAAAATTTTCACCAAAACTACAATCACTAACTTTACTCCACTCCAAATTTCTCTCAAATGCAGTATAATTATGTACACCTTTTTCATGGTTTAGAACTATTATTTTTCCATTTCCATACTAAAAAATTATGTCAAAAAAATCTGAGTGGACTATCCAGAAAAAAATTTGCATTGAATGATTCTGTACCAAATTTCAAAAGTTTAGTCTGACTAAAGCCAAAAAATATGAAAAAAAGCTTACTGACCGATGTGATTAATATCTGATAGAGATCAAATCTACAAACCAATGGCTAAAAGATTGCGTAGTCATAGTTTCAATTTTTGAATTGTTAAGATTGTAATCCTGCGAAAAACCATTTGTAATCAAATTTGAGTCAAAGAAAAAGACTGATATCACATAATCTTTTCTGCACTTCATTGAAAAGTAATTTAGACTTTACACGGCTAGTTGTCTTCAAGCTCCTAGCTAGCTAAACAGGGGGATTATCTATGCATTGCTATATATAGCAATGCATGAATTGATAGTAAAAATAGCTGGCTATTGATGTGCATGGACAGGAGGTGCGATAAAATAGCTAGCTATTTCTAGCATTGCAATGGTCAAAAGTCTGCTGTGAAAAAATAAATGCATAATCAGTTCTGATTGATTTCAGTTAACTTCAGTCTTGCAAATTTAGAATTTTTTTTATTATCATACTCAAGGTATCATAAATTTTTGATATGTACAGAATATAAACTCCTAACTGAGGAATTATAATATGGGCAGCAAAGAAAAAATGCATGCACATTTGATATAACAATCAACCTCCTCCAGAAGAAGTAAAAAGATAGACTCATTTAAAATGTGCATCGAATATAGATACTATTCCATTTCTTTTAAATTTAATTCCCTAGAACTTCAATGTGCATAAACCAATCAATTTCATCCATTCAAATTTAAATTTTAAACCCCTCATTTTTCCAAGAAATATAGCCCTTAAATTTGGAACTATACTTATCATACAAACAATTTAATATATATATATATATAAACTCTTTTATTACCCCATAAGGGATGGGATCAGTGAAGTCAGGATTTTCCATGTCCAACTCCAGCAACATTCCTATTTCTTTCCACACTATAAAAATGAAAACGCAATCATCCATATTGCCATTTAAATAAAAAGTTGTATAAGAATGAAATGGATTTTGAATATTGAATGCACAGGCCAATACAATCAAGGTAGCAAATATTTAAGAATAAATAGCGTTTTACGCTCTTCAATCTCAATATCACTATATTTTCACTTATGGCAAAAATTCAAATCAGTGAAAAATTTTTTAGGTAATTGTAAGAAAAATATCTATTAGTCACTATTAGCAAAATTATCATTTTTATCTTTTAAAAGTATTATTTTTTCACTCTTCACAAAAAATTTACTGGCCTTTTTTGTAATATAATAAAAAAGAACAAATCCCAATGCCGCAAAACAGTTCAAACAATACCAGTTCAAATCAGTTTCAATATGAACCTGAACTGAATCAATCATAGTGAAATGAAGATTTAATGAACGTTGAATATATCAAGTTCATTCTTAAATTCTTAATTCTAATGAATGAACAAAAAAGTATATTGTACCATGTTTAGCTTCAGATTTCCCAGTATAATGAATTTTGGGCATAAAACTATGTGGCAGTCCTGATGAGTTTGTTTTATAAGAAGTAAATCACTGTGCAATAAATTGAAATACATAATTTAGAATATCAATACACTATAAAACTAAGAAATATTTATTTGAAATATCAGCTAAAGATACTAAGATTGAAACCTTCAAAATTAGACATTTTAAGTTTTCAAATGTCCACTTCAAAAAGGTATCCTGTCATACAAGGGACCAGAACAATTTAAAAGAAAAAATTTCATCGTGTCAACTGTGCGGTTTTTTAAGGTGTTCAGATTAACGAGGTGTGCAACTTCAGAGGTTTCATTACATGCATAACTTCTAATTACGTATTCAACAAGAGATAAGCAGTAATTGTACCTGGACCAGGGAGTCCACTACCAATGGTTTTATCATTAATTTTGATGATAGGTACACAAAAGCCCCCACCAAAGATAATTACCTAAACACAAAAAACATTATTTTAAATGTTTATCATCTAATGGAATATCCAGCAGTTTTGGTATCAATCGATACAACAGAAATTCCAAATGAGCTTAAAAAAATGCAAAACTTAAGTCGATTAAGTTCAATTATAGTTAGAACTGGACAGCAAAAGTGCATTTCAGGCATAAATATTAGACAATTTTATTTTTAGAAGTTTGTCACACAAAACAAAGAATAGAAGTACCTATGAATTTTGCTAAAATATATTTAAAAAAGCGACTACATTGTAATGAGAAGGAGGGGTTTGAACAATTAATTTTGACCGCACTCAATGAAAAAAGTGAAGGTTACTATTTATGGGGTGCTGATGGCGTGGAGGCGTGAAGTCGCATTGACAATGACATCAAAAAAAGGTTCAAGCATTTACTAAAGGTACAATATCTCTCAGACATTCAGCTAGTGACGAGATATTTGTACCAAAATACAAAGCTATTGTCAGTATAGTGCAGACACAAACGACTGAAGCGCACAAAGAGAGAAGAAGCACAGATTTCTCAACAAAGTGAAGGCTGACCCACAAAGATTAATAGCATTATGGACAAATAAAAACACGGGTCTTATAGTTATTAGAGCAAGCAATTATAATATTTACAAAATTTGAGCAAACAGCATGTTTTGAGTGTTAATAGTAACAGTTCAACATACAGTTCAGTTTGTGAATGCAAATTATGTCAGTTTCAGTTCATGGTTCCATAAGTTAGTTTTTTAAGTAAATTTGTTGAGGCAGTTATAGATAAGAGTATGAAATCAGCAGATTGAAGTATTCATCGATAAAGTTTATTCTGTAAGGTACTTTTAGACAGATAGACAATATATTCTGTAGAGTACTTGTTTTAATTGAAGAATAGGTCTTAGTTTAAATTAAAATAGCTATTGGTGGAATTTTTTGAATTCCACCAATAGCATTCAAAGTCAGAGCGATAAGCAAGTTGATGCCCTCTTTGTGGTAGAGTAAGGCTGATAAGACAATATCAAAATAATGTAACTTTGTATACAACTCGAAGAATATACATTGACATTAAACTTTAGATAAAACAAATTTTTTAAGACCACCAGAACGTTTGCTACATTCAAAATATTTGTCCAAAATTTTGCTACATCTGAATATTTGACTCTGAACTTGGCATAATTTGAAGTTTTCATTAATTTTTTAAATCTAAAAAACTGCTATGTTTAAAATATATGTGTAAACTAGTTTTAAGACATTTATTATAAGTACAAATTTGTTATATCCAGTATACATATATGTATATAATAGTTGAAACAAGATTTTTTGGACAATGAATACTACCTCTCTCGACTCGTAGAGTTCCGATTCATGTATATGATCATATTTACAGGCTTCCAGAAGATTTCCACACAAATTACTGAAATTTGAGAAAAATTGCATAAATATATAGAATAAAAAAATGCCATTGACACTCATAAATTCGTTTTATGAGAGTACATGACTACTTCTCTACGCACATAAACCCATTATACAATTTCAATATTTTTGAATTATTTTTAATTAAAATGCATATGCACATAAACTTAATCCTCAAATTATATTTTATTGTAGTGCAAGTCTGAGCAATTCATACAGAACAATTAATGCAGCAACAAATTTAATAATATTTAAATCACTACATGTAAAAAGTACTATTTCATCTAATCACAAAACTTTTCATTCCAGTACATTAGAAAAATAACTCGAAACTTTCATAAACTGTTTTTTGAAAAAGAAAACTATTGAAGAATAAATTCTGGATCAGTGAGGAATCTTATTATATGGGTCATATTTGTATATACCTTTTTGCCAGAACAAATGCCCTTTGAACAGTAGTTCCTGCTAGTACGCATTCAAAGCTAAATAAAAACAAAAAAGCAAGTAAATTATCATGATCATTTTAAAATCTCTTTGAATGAATCTCATACTACTTCATAAATAATACCGTCTGCCTGGTCCTGACTCAACTAAAGACACTTTTTCATGTCTCATTTAGGGAATTACCTCTTCAAACTAATATGCTTAAATCCTGCTCATTTAGTTTAGAGGATTTGTATTACACTCAGAAAAATATCACCTTGAAAAAACTTTTAAAATCAAATTTTCTGTATTAATTATTAGCTTTTTTCTTAGTTTTCATATAGTTTATGCTTAATTTTTATTTGATGAATAGTGCTGAATTACATTTACTCTTGCATTTTACAAATGGCATTTCTTAAGGTGCACTAGCTCGGTAAGAAATTTATGCTTGAAAGAATAATTAATTATCTTTTTTGTCCCTAAATACGAGGCCATCCAAAATCTCATTTTTTTGTTTAAATCAAATTGACAAATTCTTCTTCAGCTTCTCTACCTTGACCCCGAGTTTCGTCCCAAATAAAAGTTCATGCAAAATTTGGCCTATATATTTTTAAAAGAATAGTTTTTCAGGCATATTTCCATAACTGTGACCTTTTATTTGAGACACGGTTCTGAAAAAGCGTAGAAATATATCCTCTTGTATCAATTAGAGTTTTAATTCATTAGTTTGTAAGCACTTGAGTAATTATCAAGAATGAAGGAGAAATCAGTCAAAATTGGCCAAACTCGATTGAGTGAGTGAGGCATACAAATTTTGGGGTACGGATGATGTGGAAGCATGGAATAACTTTGTTCTAACAGTTACACTAGAAGTTACTTCAAGCATTGATTGCAGGTCTATTACTATAATTTCAATAAATATATACATACATACAGACATATAATCATGCCACAGTAAAGGGATACAATGTTACAGTAAAACTCGCTAAGTCGAACACTCCGTGGTAGATGACAAATTTTTCAGGTTAAAGAGGTTTTGATCAATTTAAATGCATTTTTTATACATATATCTGGTTACACAGCTTTTCATTGATCTTTAATATTTTTAATAAAGTAATCAGAATAGAAGCCATTCTGGATTTTGATGATTGTACACCAGAGGCAAATTTTTCAAATGATCATGGCATTTTCAATATTTCAATGATAAGGGGAGTTAGCTTCTATCCCAAGGCTGATACTCCAAATAAAATTGTCAGCCTTTCTTATGTCAGTCTTCAGCTTTTGCATTTTTTGGTCTTATGAGCAAATTTTTTTAGGAAGAGCAGATCCAAAAGTCCAGTCTCACTAATATTAACAACATTGCATAAGTCGTATCCTTTTAGATCTGTAGGAATTATGTTTTTTCAGTATTTTACAAGATCCGGGTCCATAAATGCACTTCCATTAGATAAAGATTCAAAGGTGATATTGTACCTTTTCTGAAATTTTTCTTTTAAAACAGGGTGGGAAGACCCTTTCATCAACCTCCAATGTATTTCTATTCAGTCTTTTTTAGGATTTCTGCTCGAGGTGTTCAATTTTTCAACCACTTTCGACAGGGAAGGTTTAGATTTCTTAATGTTCAAAATTTTTACAATGCTGATACCATACTTTTCTTGAATCCGACAAATAAATGATTCAGCGTGAATGATTTTTAGCACATTGCGTTTTTCATTATGATCAAGTTTCCTTTATTTCGGTACAGAGAAATGTTTGAGGGGTGCATATTTACTTTCAGAAAGTGATTACATTGAAGGACTGCAATTAAACTCTGCAAGTCTTGTGTTCAAATTTCATCTGCATACAGCCTCAAAACAACATGTTCAAAGTCACTACGCTACAGACATGAACTTATTCACCTACCTGGTATTCTAGGTTATGAAAATTGAGCCGATTTTTTGAAATTTATGAGAATGTGTTCAGATTACAGGTGAAAGTTTTCGTGTTAACAAGGTTTATCAAAACAAAATAAGGATAGTACATTATTGAAAATCATTCAGCAGCCAGGTGTTCAGGTTAAAAAGGTGTTCAATTTATAAGGTTTCACTGCTTATCTAAATTTTGAATTTATACTCATGTATCAAAGGAAATAAACAATTTCTAGAAAAATTCGAAATACATAAATCTGTACTCTAATTTGTAAAGTTTTTTGGCACATGATCAGAATGTATGAAAAAAGTGAGGACAATGGGTATTCAAATTTTGCCAATCATTATAAAATGTCGTACTTTTTCTGCACAATGAATTCTATGAGATAAAACTTATGAACGTATCACAACTCTCTAGCCAAGTACTTCGAGGTTTTTGCTATTAGCTTTGTAAAAAACATTTGATTTTAGCTATATCAAAAACAGTAGCATGAATCCATTGACAAATGAGTAAAGTCGATGAAACTTACGGTGCTGTGCGTAGTACTCTATTTTTGTCCACAATGCTAACATTTGCTATGCTACTTTCCATCAACTGACCATTACTATCAACCTGAATGTAAAAACTGTTAAAATTATTTATAATACAGCACACAGAGGTGAAAAGGTTCCAGCTAGTATACTATACCAGTCTGCATCAGTATAAGCAATGTGTAGCTAGACATGGCTAGCAATATTTTCAAAAATAAAAGTCCTTAAAAAATAAAAGTAACTCTTGTAGAACAAATTAATTTCAAGACCCACATTTGTAGAATGCCGACCCATGAATTTGAAGAAGTAAAATTCTTAACATTATCAAGGCCTATATTTTGTATACTATGATATACTGTACCAGTGGGAAAAGAGGTAGAAGGTAATAACAACTAGTATACATAGTTATTACAAACCTGAATGCCAAGGGCACCTCCAAATTTTTCACTGTCCATAGCACAAAGCGCATTCAATAAGTAATTATTGCTCTTCATAGTAGCTAACAGCGGAGGTTTTAGTGGTACATGGCTAATATATTCACTTCTCCCTTTTTCCTCATCTATCGAAATACGTACATCTTTGTGTACACATACATACAAGGTGGCCGAACCAGTGCAATTTGAAGTTGATACTGAAAAATCACCCCTTCCTGCACCCATCCAATATCTGTAAATAAACAGTAAATGCTGGATATAGCAAATTTGTTATTAATGAATTTTCACTTATAACAGTTTTTCAATGGATAAAAAAATGAAAAATTCATATTGTGCCAAGTTTTGATTCAGACTTTTGAATGTATCAAATTAATTAGGTGGTCCCTACAGGTTTGTTACGACTAAAGTTTAATGTTATATACTGTAGGATAAGCCACCAATATAAATATATATATATATATATACATATATTTATATATATTTAACCAATTTATCATCATAAAAATTTAGAGTTTACATTCAAATCTATAAAGTAAGTTCACCCGACATGTTTTACATCTACATATTTTTCATTTATTTTACAATAGTAAGCGTAAAATTAGAATGTCATTCTTTTTCATTCATTTTTTTGTAACTTTTGGTTTTTGAGAGGAATTCCAGGCATATTTTTTTGCCTAGCCATTATTTTAGAACAAATTACAAAGTATTTAAATTATAAAAAGAATATACTGCAAAAACTACCTTACATTAACATATGTTAAAATATTTCTTGTTTTCAAGAGGATTTTTAAGTTTAAATGCTCAAATCTATATTTCAAAAATATATGTGCTGTTCTACATATAAAAGCATATGGAAAAAAAGAACATTTGTTGTACATAGATTTGAGATTGAAGTAATTGAAAATTAAAAAAAAGTACTTGAATTACCTTACAAAAATTTTATTCCGCTTTTCCGAAGCTGCAATAGTGCGAATGATTATATCCCTTAGTATTTCCTTTGTGAAGAAATATCAATGAATGTATGTTTCAGTATAAATACATATGATCAAATACATATCAGTGAAAAGGAATACATCTGAATATATAGGTAAGTTTCATATAAATATATCACTATGTCTGCATATATTGACAAGAATGCATATAGATTAACATGTTCGTATGTGCTTCTTTGGGGTAGTTTATTAGTTTACAGTAATATGAGTGATTATATAGAATACTACCTTCTATTTCATTACCTTTGTGTATGAGTGTTGAATGCGTGCCTGAGATGCCGAACGTAAAAACCGATCTAGATGAAAATCGAGACCATAAGCAAGTCCGTTTTTAACATTACATGTGTCAAATACAGCATGCCCCCTAAAAAAGTAAAAGAAAATAATTTTAGTTCCTTTGGATTCATTGAATATAAAAGAACAATTTCAAAATACGACAAATTGAGTAGAACAATTTTGATGCGTAATTCCTATTTGATGATGTAAACATTTAAGTTTAAATTCTTTTTTCTGAAAATGTCCCCCTTCATTTCTTACCAGTTGAAGTGACAATTTATTGTTTTCATAAATATCACTTTAAAGTATATTGAAATCTGTTACATGCATGATAAATACTTCAAAAATGACAAAACTTTGGTAGCATTATTCTATATGATTTATGTCCACCAAAAGAATTTTTCGACATTCGGATACATTTTTAAGACTGTAGATGTTCAATTTAGCAATAAATTTTAGTTCAAAGAGTGACCTGACTGAATTATTTGTGGATCTCTAAGAAATTTTGCTATAATGAATTTTAAACTGGAAGATTAGAATTATGAAAATATGAATTATGCTTCAACCATCAAATCGACTCAAACAAAAAAAGAGCAAGCCAATCAGATTCTCACTTTCAAAAAAAACTTTTAAACCAATATTCCAGAAAAAAGGTCACGAATGAAAAGCCACGTTAAATTTGCGTAAATTTATATGAAGAATAATTTTTACATCCACTGCTTTTCTACTATTGCAGCCTTTTGTTTGAGATCAGGGATAGAATAGAAATTTTCATTTCTTACACGAAATAATTAATAATTTTTGGTTAGTGAGATACGAACCTGTGGACTAAATGATCATCAATTGGAACGAGAAACAGCGATGGGTCGGTGACTGTTAAAGATAATGCAAGATCGAGTTTTCTTTGAATTGCAATGAACAAAATGTGCATTTATAAGTTGATTTTTCAACAGCTCATTTACTTACCAATCCCTCCCAGAATGCTACTATAGAATGCGTACCAGTCCACACTATTGCATGGAAGATTTTTCACATATATTTCTAAGACTTGCTCCTTGTACAAAATAAAATTTGTCAGTACAAATAATTCATTTTAAGAAATCAAAGCTGTATCGAAAAATCTTATTCTGAACGAGATTTTTTCTGTGTAGAGACTTAAGAATTGAAGTGACTTTTCTTAAAAATGGAGGCGTTGCAATGATAAAAGAGTCAATTTACAACGGAACTTAAGAAAATGATACCTTTGAAAGCAACGGAACGTTCGAGCTCTGCATTGCACCACTTAGTGCGTCGAAACTAAAATCAATATATTAATTGATTGTACCATTTCGCTTTTTTTAGAAACAAATACCCCGATCTCGGCAGGACTCGAACCTGCAGCCTTCAGCTTCGGAGACTGAAACTCTATCCATTGAGCCACGAGACCACGTGGCAGCTTGATATGATTTGGACATTTTGTCTTGCAAACCACAAATGATAAACCTATGTTGTAAATTGGATGTTTTTTGAAACTGTCCACAGTTCAAATATTTATATTTTTCGGAGTAATCAAAATAAATTATATTCATTTCTAATACTTGCATTTGTGCCATACAAAATACAATGTTACTACTAATAAAAAAACCTATATAAATTGCAGTTCCATAGAATTTTATAACAAATTGCGACTTGAGGTTAATTAAAAGTGCCTAAAATCATATCTATCAGCACAATATATCATCATCAATCAGCATGTACTGGTTCATCAGAAGCGAGTGTACCAAAACAATGCGCAAAACATACATCACCACAATGACAGAAAAGTCTTTCAGGAAAAATACACTATTGACAAATCTGAACAATGTGAATAATCTACAGAATTCATTTGAATATACAAAAGTTATTGGTCGGATGAAGACCATTAAAACCTAAGAATTATGCACTATATTAAACCTGCTCTATTATCAATTATTTAAACTCAGCATTTTGTGTAGTTATGCAATAGAAAGTAGCCGATAGTTTTAAAAATATACTTTTGCTTAACATTGAGGATACTGCTAACAGTGAATGACGTCAGTTGCTAAATTAAGTATACATATTTAATTCTTAAACATTAGAATTCCTATACTTAGCTTAATTAAACAAGAGGTAACTTTTATTTTCAGTTATAAAGAGGATGCTAAAATTATACACTGTACATCTAAATTTACAAGAAATTCATGCAATATAACAATGCTTCTTTGAAAAAGAATATAACAGATGAACAATATTTATTCTCATCCGTTTATTTAGTGAAGATGCACTTTATTTGATTTACTTCGAAAAAGTCAGATTGTGCAGAAAATATCACAAAAATATAACAATTAAGATAACGTATACAAAAAAGCAATAAAAAATTCATGTAGAATTATTTCATTATATTTGACTAGCACTTCATTACTGCATTTAAACGTTCTCGAATCCTCTCATCATTTCGAAATATGGTGGCCTTAAGTTTGTTAATAAGCTGCTCTTGCTCCATTTTCTATAGGAAAACGTAATAAATTCGAATAAAACAGCTATTCTACAATATAAAAGATATTTTATGTAAAAAAGAGTACAAATTTATTGGAGAAAAAGGCAAAAAATATACCTTTAAAATATAAAATAGGCGGAAAGTAACCACTCAGAATTAATATCAAAGAACTAGATATTGTTCCAAAAAAATAGTTTATACAACCATTATTTAACTAAGATATTTTTCTAGAACAACAACTCACTAGACGCGTAATATAATAGTCAGTATCATTATCAACAAAGAAAAAGTAAAATTGGTATTTGGAACCTACTATATTCTAGAACAACATTATAAAAATATATCTATAACGAATATTCAATAAAGTGTAGAATAGTTATCTTAATTATTTCTAATTTTTTCTTTTCAGCAATTAATCTAAAATATGACTGAATAATAAGAACGAATTTATCATGAGCTAAAAAACCATCAAAGCAGTTTTTTTTATGCCATCTCCTTTTTCAGTAATGACGTATACCTATATAGTTCTTAAAGCTGTTCTCAGTTGTGTAATGTCATCACGTAAGGCTTGCATTAGATTGTAGAGTTATATATATAAATACAGTAACCTTCGGATAAAAAGAACTTGCTTTTAACAAATGTCACATATAGAATAAAAGAAAAAGTTATATTTTGCCAAGTTCAGTTTCAGATATTTGTATGTAACTAATTAATTTAGTGGTTCCGACAAATTTTTTATGTCCAATGTTTAATGCATATTACTAAACTTCTGAAAACTATAAAATTCAAGTGGGAAATTCAAATACAACACCTAGGGGCTGTAGTTGAGGGAATATGTAATTTTAGTCTTTGATAGGTATCCGATACATTTCAATGATACAAAATTTATGAGCTTTAGAAAAACATCAGCTTTACCTTTTCATTGAGGTCATTGAGCTGGTCCAACAACGGCTTAAGTTGAATTTCTGTCTCTTCTCTTTCGATTGAAAGCTGCTTAAAATTTGCTTCATACTCGGTCTACTTGGAAAATTATTCAAATTAGTAAATAATGTATAGATGCAACGAAACTTAAAAATGTTGATTAAAAAGGATTCAAATTGATGACCCAGAATACAGTTCATCATAACAGTACAGTATAAATGGTTCATAGAACACATGCAGACAATATATAGAGTAAACTGTCAATTTCTGCTTTTCATGTAACTTTTGTAAATGCTATGCGACTATTGAATTTGTATATAGATTTTGAACACACTACTCAAAAATAATACCCGACTCTTTGCAAAAGCTGTGTTATTTGAAATTTTACCTGCGTATTAATTCAGTAAAGTAGAATATAAGCTAGCATTTCAAATAAAACTTGAACTATATCAAAATTATTTAAAATTAATTTTTTTGTATAAATTTTATTTATACGCAGTATCATTATTTACAAAACATACGCACTGCCAATATGTGGTAAAATTCAACAGTATTAGTATATACAAATCACAAGTTACACATATAAATCATTTTTGCAGTTCAGTTCAGTATCCGTACAGAATATATCAAGGAATACAGGCTAAGTATGTATGAAACTAGAAATACGCTAACTAATAGTAAAATGTCATTGTATACTTTAAAGGAACCAGATATTACTTATTTGATGTACATATGTATCTGCATTAAACTTTGGATACGACAAACTAGTGGAGATCACCGGATCAATTCTATCTATCCATTATTCGTTGTATACAAAAATCTGCCATAGGTGAACATGGCACAATTTGAATATTTGCTTATTCGTTGTAAGTGAAAGTTCATTAAATGCGGATGTGTTCTATCCAAATTTTGCTTCATATTAGATTTATATATATGTATAACAAACCTTCCACCTATGCATTTCAGTATCCATAACTGACAAGTCTTCATACATTATATCCATACATTTTCCTAGAGGTCGAATATTATGACTAATTTTTTGTATGCTAGATCGAAGCTTTTCTATATCTTCCTCACTATACAATTTCCCTAAATTAAACAAAAAATTAAAAAAATAACTAATTTCACTAATTTTGAAAGCAGAGTAAAAGAACTTAAAAACTCAGTATAATTTCATGTTTAAGGGAAATTTAAAATTAGGCCTTTTCCTTTCAAATTGCTGATTTTAGATCAAGAGTCATATACTACCAATGAAAGGTCAGAAGATTCATATTTTAGATGAAATGTAGAAAGGAAAACTTTTCTATAAAAATAGTCTTTATAAAAATTTTGTACATAGACCTGTTCGACATAAAATGAACAAATAATAATATAATGTATTCATATGTATAAAACAAATTTATCAGTTACATGATTTTACAAATATCACAGTAATGTATAGAGAATCAGTGCAATAAAACTCAAAGAACTTGAATATGTTATGAAAATAATTGTAAGATTAATTTTCCTATTATTCATGTATGCCTACTTACATAAGACATACATATAGAAACATACATACAATATTTTATTTGTTACCTTGGTTAATGGTGTTTGCAGAAGATAAACTATTGCGGGTCTCACCCAGTCTTTTTAGCTTACCCAACCTTATACCACCCCCCTCTTTACACTCCATAACCTCCTCACTCACCTGATAAATGCATCTTTATATATGAATTTGATTCCTAGTATAAGACATATTGTGTTGTATTATATTCTAGCTATCAATTGGAATTAAAATATAATCCAAATTCACTATTCATATGCCACTGCCTCGTATAAAAAGTTATATTTTTTATTGAGAAATTTAGCAAGATGATTTTCTCAATGAGTACAAAATTTGTAGCGATCTGTTAAATTAAATAGATCGATGCTCAGAATCACATAAATGTATCCATGCTAATATGTATGACACATATCACTATAAATAAGACTCAACAAGTAGATATATATAGATTGTATGTATGTATGCATAAATTATGCACATGCAACTTTTATTTGATCTCAGCTATACCTTAACTATCTCCATTTTTTTTGCTTCAGCAACTTGCTCTTCAATAATTTCCCTCACAATAGTAGTATGCCCTTTTTCAGATCCAAACTGAATTGTACCCACTTGATCCAAAGTTGTGCGATCCATTTGAATACCTATATCTTCATCGCTATCTTCTTTATGTTCATTTTCCATCATGATATTTACTTTTTTTATCTGTCCTTTCGAGCCTTAAAAAATTGATATAAAACTTTTTTTTACTATTTTTTATTTATTCAACACCCCCTCCTCCCTGACTGTCGAGCAATTCAGTTCGATTTTTTATAACGATTAAATATTACAAAAATCATTTGATTTCTATAATGTATTGGAGTACTATTTATATATGCAATGATCAGAGCCTTCAAATACATTTGAATAATGCCGATTTGGAATCATCCTACTTGGGACCCTACTCGGGTACCCCCGCATATACCCGGTATTACTCCCCAAGTACTCACATTACTTAGTGCGCCAATAAATATGATTTGATAGAGAATTTAAAGATCAAAACTATGCCTCGTTATAGCAACTAAATGAAGCAAAACATTTGAATTAGCCAATAAAAAACAAATATCATGTATATTAATTTTATTGGCAAATCAAATTGCACAGTTTTTAGTAAAAGAATTAACAAAACTATTTTTGAAATCCTTACTTGGTGTGTCAATAACATTTAGCTCCACTATTTCTTTTAAGATTGGCGGGGCAGCGCGGGCTAAAATTGGCCTCATTGACCTACGTATACATGCAATTTTTAACACTTTTCCTAAAACAGGATAGAAGAATAAAAATAACTTCATATAAACCTTTACCAAAAATCAACTGAACAAGAATGTGCACGAATTAGAACGTATTATTCTATAGCATACTTATATAAACTTGAGCACTCTTTTTGAAGAAAAAGAACTTGCTAATAACAATACTGAGGAACCCCTCAAAGCGAATCGTACCAGGACTGCAATTTCAGTATTATTTAAAAGGTGTCTAGCAGTTATTCCCAAAACTAGATATAAGGATAAAAACAAATTGATATTAGAGAAATTGTCTATTTTAAGTACTAATCGATGGTTTTTACAGTACATGCAGCTCGACATTTCACATTGAAACAATTGGAACGAACGAATGACCCTACATGCCTTTAGTACAAACTAAATTAATTACTAATAAAGATAATCCTAGTATTAAGATATTGCCAAACGCAAACTTGACTACAATTTAGATCTAAATAACTGTAGGCTTAAGTGCAAGTCTACTGTAAAGAGCATCATAGAATAGTACGTTTTGATTGGTGGTTCTTTCGATATTTTCTGTTGAATATTGACAAAAAATTAATATGAACAGATGCAATTTTCAAATCAAGTACCAATTAAGGGATTTTCAAGTAATTTTGAAAGATTTATTAGAATGAACACTATTGCATCCCTTTACACTTATCATTATTATCAGATAGGTATAATTCATATCATATTTGAATATCTTTCACACCAAAGTTCACACTAGTGGTGAAGTCCACACGTATTTTTCATAGTCAATTTGCGGACTAAAGCACAAGGCAACTGTTTTCCTAAAAACACTTCAAGCTCTTCTAGAAGATACTAGGAATTGAATAAGAACTATATAAAAGAACTGCTCTAAGGCCATCTTGGGACCAAGCTATCAAAGAGAGGAATTTTATGGGTAACGATTCCTATTGGCTTACATATGCCAAGTTGCCATCCCAAAATGAGTGGGGGATATCAAACAAAAATCCAATAGTTCAGTAAAGCAGTTCATGTACAGTTCTTGTATAATTCATAAGTAGTGTGTTCCAACAGGAATTATTTTTCATATCATTTTATTCTCTCCATCTAATTTGCTTCTAGTTCTTGGGCTTTAATAATTAGAAATTTTCAAAATTAGATTACGTAAAAAAAAGTACTAAAAAATGGAGTAGAAAACTTACCTTGTCTGTGCGAGCATAGCCAGTGGTTCCGTTTTTTCCTCGGCAACATTAGGAACAATGACTATATTAGGTGCAGGATCTTTAAATGCTGACTCAGAACTCCCTAAGAAAAAAATACAATTATTTTACCATTTCTTCCTAAACACTAATTCAATATGAAGACATCGGAAGTACGTCCGTGTACTATATGTGCACCAGTCTTGCACGAGTCTGTTCAAACTGAAAAGTTGTGAACTGAAATTTTCAAACTCGCTGATTATGGTGATATTATAAGTTTTGAATACAGATCAGCTATCAGTGTACAATTAAGAAGTGAATGAGCCAAGTTTAGGAAGCAGATTCTCTGGGGTTATGATGACAAATGCATTGATTCATACGGTTGGATTTTACCTTGCGACTAGCATCATCCACTAATATTAACTGAATTTCATGTTTCATCAAGCTTCAATTCAATAACAAGCAGAAAATGATTTCATTACTTTTTACAATTTTTACCAGTCGTATTGGCTGATAACTGAAAATTGATGGTAAAAAAATGAACGAATTAAAAGATTCATTTATATGCTATGTGCACACTGGTGTACACGGAAAGATCTTCATACACTGCAATAATTTATACATAAATCCTTGTTATGATGAATCTCAAAAATAAAAAGTGTGCATAGGAGAGAGAAAAAGAACAAAAATGAGAAATAGCAATATCAAATTAAATGCTACAATATTCTGCATCAACTTTAGATCATTCAAGAACAAATTCTATGAACATTTTCAATTGCTATGCTTCAATAAAGGCTACAGTACAATATACATAAAATAAACGTCAGTAGCTATATAAACCAATGTAAAATCGTTAAATATATGGCTAGCACTGTTTAAAAATTACTTGGCAGCACAATAAAGCATCGAAAAATTTCCAGCCCATAGATTTCATTCTGTTTCAAAAATTATCATATTTCTAGTTTTACGGAAAATTTTAAAATTAGAATACAAGAGAAAAAGGCTGAGCTGACAGTTATTTTATATTAATCAAGTGAGCAAAAACATATTTCATACAAGTATTCCGATAAGTTTTTTTAGAAAAATATATTCTAAAAAAAATGTTGTAAATAAATATTCCTTATCTAAACCTAGAAAAGGAGCAGAAAGACTTTTCAAAAGGTTCCAGAATTTCGATCTTAAATATTTACCTTGTTCTTTAGAGACTTTCTGGTCCAATTTTTCTTGTGGCGTTGTATGCTGAACCAGATTTCCATCCGATTGTACAGGACCCTGCTTAGAAAATAATTGAAAACTAGATATTTTTTCAAAATTCAAGCCTTTTTAAAACCACAAACGTATCTGCAAAAAAAATGCAAGAAATTATAAAAATTTTTAGGTAACAAATTTTCGTTAATAGCAAATAAATGAAAGAAGTGATGTTGTATCCAAGTTTAACTTCAGATTTTCAAATATATTATAGACAGTAAACTTCGAATATTACAAATTCGTTAGGACCACAGAATAAATTTGTTATATAATAGTTTATGTAAAAGTTCACTCAAGCGAAGTTCAAACATCCTAACTGGCTTAAGCCGATTTAAGCTAATTCATATAAAATTAACTCGAATATAACCAATTCTAATTGATAAATCGGTCAACTTAGTTCAATTGAACGTTTACAAAATGAGCTTTCACTTCAATCTAGTAACTTTTCATGTGACTTCTTGACCGACACCCTAGATTATGGAGCACAAAATTATTCATTACAAAATTACCTGATAATGGGTATCTGACCCAATTATCATACCCACTACTTCACTAGAATTAGGTAATTCCTTTGCCGCCAAAGCGAACAGTTGCAGAAATCGATTTGTATTTTCTGGCTACGACAAAAATTACAGATGATAATTTAGAAAAATATAGATAAGAATGTAGAATAAAATAATAATGGAATGCTTTGAAAAGTTAATTTGCTTATTGAATTTTAATTCATTCAACATAACCAAGATTTCTGCTCTAATTCGAATAGTAATTATTTAATTATATATTCTATTCATTTTGTAAGTATTTAAAAGCATATATATAGAGGTAACTTTTTTATTACAAATTTACATAATATTAATAAATTTTCATTCCCTTATAGAATAATAATAATATGTATTTTATTATATATTATCAAATTAAAATTTGATTTATTTGAACAGCCAAGTATCTCTGAATTACTCCTTACGCAAACGCTGAACATTGAGTACTTCAAGAAAAATTTAGTCGGGCCATCGCTATGTGCACATATATACATATTTAATATGAGTATCTATCTATTCGATGTACTTCTGCATATATTTTTTTGTACGTATGTGCATCTTCGATATACATATCTATAAATTTGATGTATACATACAATGAAAAATACATATGTTTGTAAAAATCAATGTTTACTTTGCACGTAAGCTCAAACCTCTAATCCAGCAACTATTTTCCCTGGCCTAGCATCGACAAGCGTGTTAAGCTGCATTCCAACAAGTTTTATGGCTCTCTCCAAGTATTCGATCTAGAAAAAAATAATGTTTATTTCGTCCCGAGATCTTTCCAGTTTTAGTAGCTTTCATTCTTAAAAAGAGCACTTTCTTTAAATGATAGCAAAACAAGAGCTAATAATGTGTTAAAAACATCAAATTCAATGTAATATCTATATTAAAAAAATTAAACTGCCAAACAGAGATTCATTTTTTTCTATAACATTTTCCTGTAATCAGTTGCAAATAAATTTCATGTAAATAAAGTATATATTAAAATAAAAATTCCACTAAAAATAGCATATTCTCTTAGTATCCCACCTTACTTGCTTTGTCTTTAATGAGTGAAGAATCTATTAAATCTGGACCAAATAAACCTTGACCAAAGCCTAGTGCATGAAAAATTTCAAAAAGTATCATTAAGTATAAATTATCTTATGTATGGACGTATGTATTTGTAAATGCAAGTATGTTGTCATGAATATATATTATATATGATTCGGCGCATTGTAATATATAGGCATAGATGATTAAGTACGCATTAGTATAAACATGCACGTAGCTCAGTATGAATATGTCAGTATGAGTGAATCATATGCATATATGCACCAATGATGTATGCAATAAAAAGCCAACCTGTGACCCTTGATATTTCAGACACAGTATCATGAAGAAATCGAAATGGCGGTTTACAAAGTAACTTTTCAGTCATAGCTGGCCTAGATATCAACTTTCCGATCATATCAATTGTGACCTAGAAAATAATTTTTTTAGTAGCACCATTAAAACTTGTACATTACCTGACTTGCATGGGAAAGTATAAGCCTAAATTTAGAATATATGCTGAACTATTTCTTCATGGATAGGATTCTATAAATCACTAAGTATATTGCAAAAATGAATAATATCTTGATTTTAAGATAGGTAAAGATAGAGTGATAAGTTTTAGCATAAAGTTTACAATTATGCTTCAATTAGAGTATTGTTCTAGAAATTTATACTTTAAATGCATATTTAAATAATGGCTAGTATACTGGATTGTGTACTACACTAGTCTGTCCCAGTATTAACAAATTTGTAACTACACACAGATGGTAAACCCCTAACATTATTTTGTAGCTTTTCTACGTTTACCCCAGAATTACCTTCCAAACGAAAGGGCATTAAATTTTGCGTAAATTTATACAAAAAGAATAGTTTTTCGAGTATATTTCTATATTTGTGACCTTTCGTTTGATATATATTTCCGGTGACATCCGAACTCAGACGCTTTATAATGAATGGTTGATGCATTTAAAATTTTATGGAATTTGAATATTCAGTATAAATGTAAATTAGTGGTCATTTCTGTGTAGAGTAAGGCTGACAAATACAAATATCAGGATACCTCAATGGTGTGTACATTTTGTGTGTTTAGATACCAACCTACCTACATATCGTTTATCTATTCACATATATTTGCGTTCGAGTCTTAAGAAGTACAAAAATTCAAACAACAAAATTGTACCATAGAGCTCTTCTAAATTGACCCTCTACAATTTAACAAGCTCTCTTTCCAAATACCATCCTGACTCGACTAAGGTAGATTTTTTGCCCCACTTAATATTTAGTTCCTTTAACGTTATACTCTAAGCGCATTGGTCAGTTTTTGAGTATTGCAGAAATTAAATGAGCTAAAAACTTAAGGATTGTCATACAGACGGATGGACATGCAAGGTACCACCTTTTTCTAGCATCTTTTAGTAGATTTGAATAAAACGATAAATTTTGCCTTTTCAACATTGAAAAAATATTTTTGCCTATTTAAATTTCCGAAAAGTCAGTTTTTCGCTTTCTTAAATCCCAATGCCATAAAAACTTGATTTCAGATTGAGCTCTGCATATCAGCCTCAAGAGAAATTAATTACTTTTCCAACTAGACCAAAACTAAAGAAATTCAAAATTTGCTTAGAAGTTCATTTATTAAATCTTGCTGATCTCGAATTATCTGAGCCTATTAAGAAATAAAAGACATTGCCTATGAGGGGAATTGTGCATACCTCTATGTCTCCAGTACAAGCTTCAATTTTTGGGCTTAAATCACTGGACTTTGTAAACTGCTCAGTCGTAATGACTGGCATGGCAACCATATTTTCAATTCCTGCCTTAAATTCACCTCTTCAAAACAATGTAAATCATCAGTTTTTCTCAGCAAGGATATATCATTCGACTAAGCAATATTTTGGTAATACGCATATAATTGATGTAACTAACTTTCGAACACATGTATTTTTCAGCATCATCCAATAGTAACAGCAAAAAGCATCCAAATACAAATAAAAGCAAGAAAAATTAATACCAAAAGCTCGTATTGACAAATAGAAACTGATGTGTGATACTTTGGTTTCATAATGAAATGGCTACCTAACAATAGGTCAGTTAGCAACTTGTTAAAACAGAGGCTAGTGAACTAGATTGAATACTATACTTGTCAACGTTAATACTATATTTAGCTAGACCAAAATCGACAAATTTGAATCCGCAAACTTGAATCCACAAATTTTTTTATTTTATTCTTTATAGATAGTTTTTTTGTCCTACTATTCAAATTTAGCAGTTAGTACATATGAGGGGAGGGAAGTTAGTCAGTTAATGCAGTTATAGTAAATGAGGATTTTTGATCGATAGATGTGATTATACAATATTTTTACATACCTGACTTCTACAGTGGCTGAACCTCTTGATGGTCTTGCAAGTAGAGATCTTTCATTTTTTCTATTCTCAAAATTAGTCTACAGATTTTGATGAACCGCAATATTTGCATTAAAATATGTGCATATGGATAAATAAGTGCATTTACATATGTACCCATTTGCATAAGCCAGTGTGAATAGTATTTATGGATTAATTGTTGAACCATTACATGTATACATGTATACTAGTACATATATATATATATATATATATATATATATATATATATATGCATGTATGAATCCTCTATGTTTATATCATTATAGACAAACCACTATGTAGTAAATCAACGAGAAATTTTAAAAATCAGAATGTACGTGAGCATATATGCACCTAAGTATGTATGTTATTAAGCTTCATATGTACCTTTTAACGTGTAACATGTATACAAAGTATTCTTGTATTAATTCGAGCTCCAACAAATAGAATCAATATCAAAGAAAACAACTAGATAATATGAGTCTATGGACAAATTTCATATACAATGCATATATACGTTCACGCAACATATAATAGCAAGACGGAATACCTCTAAAACTAAGTTTTGAAGTATTGCATAAATCGGTGCATCAATAGCAGTTGAACAATATAAAAAATATTTGGACTAAGAGTAATTATACTATGAAAAAATTTTCATTGTATATTTTTATATAATCGCATACAAGAATAAAATAAATTACCTCTGAAAATCCAAATTTGTCCTCGGCAACATCCCTGCTCAGCTTGCTGTCCTCTCTATTTGACTGAACTGTGTCTTTTGCTTCGGCAATTGCACTTCCTATACGTAAATAAATGCATTGTTACATACCTAATCTATAGATAAGGAAGCTATGAATATATAAGTTCTCAATTTTAGTAAGAGCTTTTTTTCCTAAATATTTTTTTGAATTCAATAAGTTTTCACAAGTGACAAAGATACTATGCTGAAACAAACTCCTAAAATTCATTTTTAACATTAATATCATTTCATTCATTTTCATATAAAAGCATTATTCATTATCCAGCACTTTGGATAAATAGAAACACAAAAAATCACTAAGAAATATGTCAAGTATGACAAGAGCAATGATTTTTTTGTTATACATCATTAGTTCTCACTTAAAATTAACTTTTGCCATGTGAGAACTTTAGAGATAGCATCCACTAATACATTCGAATGTGAAAGATGGGGGTAAACTGTCAATTTCGACTAAGCTTGATTGAAAAAATGGAAGCCTACAATTTACGGGGTGCTGATGATGTACCATTGTGAAAATTGAAAATAAATCCATTAAATTATTAAAATTCACTTAAAATAAATTTTATAAATCAACAAACTTGAAAAATGTATAAATGCATTAATTTCCAACTATACAACAATAAAATATATACTTTTTCTTGTATCTGCAGATTTTTCGCTATTATTGTAACTTTTCAATGTATTAATAACGGCAGAATTCCAATCCAGCGCTTTGTTACTTGACACTCTTGCTAACGCCTGTTACATGAATAACAAATTCCATATAAACAAACATATTAAGATCTACCTCCATGAAATACCAACGCATGATTATTTGAATAAAACGGCAAAATTGTCGACTATGCAGTTTCTTAAAGTAAAACAATTTTTAGTAATAAACTTCGAATATAGCAAATTTGCTTTATAAATGAATTTTCATTTAGATTTTAGGATATAAGGAATTATTTGTTGTATCCGAAGCATACCAGTGAATAATAATTTATAGAATATACTTCTATTATTATTTGCTTATTTACATTAAATGAAATTGAGCTTGATATGCATAGTAGTATTTCTATCTATTGATGCAGACTAGTATGGTATACAATCTAGTATACTGTAAACAGTCTCCATATATAACGAATTGGCCAGAACTGCCGAATTAATGTTTTAAATCTTAAATTTGTAATAATATTCAATAATTTGAATTTTTCATATATTTTTTAAAATTGAAAATATATTGAAAGCTTTTTCTTAATATCCAAAATTTACTGCATATGTTTAAACTTACCAAAAAACTTTGAGAAAAAATTCATTATTTTCATCTAAAAAATTACTGACAACTTAAATTGATATAAAAAATTGTCTTATATAATAAAATTTCATGTATCATGCATTTTCCTCAGTCGATAATGCAGATAAGGTTTCATAGAATAGAGTTGATTTTAAACACTACTATCTCTGGTTATGATGCTAAACAAATATAGTAAAGTCCCGGTTAAGTACGCAAGATGAACTTCAGCACCAAGTGCGGACTTACCTGGTACGCATCAGGAGAATTACTGTAGTTGAAATAAGAACTAAACAAAAAAAGCTTACCAAAAGTAACGTGTTGGTTATATGTGAAATTCGTTCAAAGTAATTCATTATATTGAAATTCAACTTAACTTCACATTAAGAAAATAACCAAGTAGAAAAAACACATCAATGACTGTGATTAAATAAGTAATTTGAAATTTTATTGAATAAAAATACTTACCAGTAGAAATTTGTTGGTTTTTTCAGGTTCCTGGCCAGTAACTATTTTAGACGATTTAACATCAAGAGGTTCCTGCCTACATAATCCCACACATACGATCATTTTATCAAGAAAAGCCATCTTAGGACCACGCTCTTTTACTAGATCCGAGTCTAATTCATCCTTACTAAGAATGTAAAAAAGTATGCCATGAAATATGAACTAAACTCTGTATTATACTATAGTATATAAAAGGACACATATATGTAAGATGTCTGCACTGTTCCTGGAATAATGTTCGAACAAAAAGTTGCAGTAATCGAAATATATAAAAAATACTATTCAAATAAATATGCAAAAAATTTAGTTTGCCCTTTTGCCTGGGACGAAGTTCTAGGATCAAAGTAAAAATGCTAATGTAAATACTCATGCAAAAGTATCAGAAATAAATTTTCCCAATGATGATTATTTATGCATTTTCAACATCTAAAATGCAGAATATTTATTAAATATGGTGATGCCGAAAAGTTTCAATTTTCATATCAAAATTATAACAGCGCCTTATTTTGACTTCTCCATTGTTCCTGCGTTTTTGTCTCAATATAGTCCTTTGTTCGTGACACACGTATATATATTATGTATACATTAAAATTTGGTAAAAACAAATTTGCTGGTAACATTGAAATATCAATTAGTTATATCCAAAACTCGTTGCCTCCAAAAATCTGAAGCTCATATTAGCCATAATTGCAATGTTTTTGTTCATTTTTTTTAATATTTAAAGCTGTTTTCGATAATATGGTCAACCTGTAAAGCCCTTCTCCAAATCCAGTGGTTGAAATAACCGAAGAAATGACATCATGCAGAAACCGAAATGGCGGCTTAACTAAAAGCTTTTCTGTTAATTTCGGTTTTGAAATGATAGCTCCAAGCTAAAATATAAAGTCCGTAAAAGGTTAAGATAAAAGTAAAATATCAAATTATTAAAGACTCGAAGGCTACAAATGACTACTAAAATGCACGAAATACTAAAAAATACTAATTCTAATAATCTTTTAATACTCCTGAGCAAAATTTCGCACAGAAGAATTCCTAGTTCATAAAATTCCATGCTCCCGAATTTCAAGTTGAAATCTTTTTGGCATATATCGATATGAAAAACTTCGAAGTGCCAGGTAACAAATGTAAAATTTCCGAGAAAATTATATTTAAATCGAAATCAGCGCATTTAAAATATGCTATATTTTTAACATCCTTGCGTTTTAGAAATGCCTGGTTTTTGGGATTGTAGCGAAGGATAATACAGATATCACGTCGCATTTCAAATTATGTTTTGATTTTTAATTAAAATTAGCTCGCTAAAGAAGTATCGCCCTATCGTATTACTGAAAAAAAACATAGCAATAATTTAAGAATAGCATAAAGTATAGCGTTCCAAATAGAAATTTAACCAAAACTCCTAGCTCGCGAGTACTAAACCATATGTTTTTTGTTTCAATATTTGGAGCATCTTTGTAGGTGTCCACTAAAATCAGGTCTATACCTCTTTCTGGGTTGCAGCAATGCACTCCGTCAGTTCCGTACTCATTCGAAAATAATAATAAACAATCTTAGTCTAACAATCAACTTTTACAACTTGCAGCAACGTTTTCTGTTACAAGAAGATTTTACGATCTTTCAAGATTCGCACGATTTTAGTCGTAAATTTAAATGAATTTCGGCTCATTGAGTTAAGACCATATTTATCATCTACCAAACACAAAAAGTAAAAATAAAACTCCATAATGGTGAAACAGAAATATTATGATAGCTTCTAAAACTAAACTTGATATTTGCATTTCAATTTGAAGAATTTCTTATCAAAATCAAATATATTAGTGCTGGCTATAGTGTGGCTTAGGTATTTTTGAAAGAAGAACTGTATCCTAGATTAAATGATGCATATACATTTCGGTACTAACATTCTTTCTCAAACTTTACAGTAGAGTATGGGTAAGATACCAATTCTAAACTTGATGAAACTCATGCAATAAAGTATCTGCTAAGACTAACTAGTCATGCTGATGCGTAAACTAAGAAATAAGAGCAAAAAAAGAACTACAAAATATTACACAAATAATGCAATTATATAAGCCTTGTCGTCAGGATATTTGCCAGTCCTGCTATCTCTTTAAGTCATTACGGCATAACCGCTTGGCTACGTTCACCAATATTCGTCTTTATTCACCTATATTTCACCTACACCTTTTCTATAATTTTCACCCATTTTACCAATTTTCACCTTTTATCCTATTTGCGCCTTAAATGTCAGACCCTTTATGTCGACACCTTTGTCACAATCCTTTATGGAATCCTTTGTAAACTTACTCTATAAATTGCCACGTGTCATCTATCTTATGGTTACTTGGAAACTTCTTGGATTATGTTCTACAACCAGTTCAACTTATGAAAGAATGATTCTATTTTCATCATGCTTCTCCAAAACTCTTCTTTACCGACTTCAAACTCTGCTTCAAATAACTGGATATTATTCTAGAACAGTCATCAGAGCTTTTATCTCATTAGAATTGGCCCATTTATCAATTACTCCACTTTACTTGCTTTAATCTGCTTTATTTCTGCCAAAGACAATTTCTTAGAATTACACAAATAATTCTAGAATTGTCACAAGAATACATATGGAAATTATTGCACTTATTTATGGACTAGAAGATGCAGCGAGATGCAGCAAGATTCACTGGAGAGCCAGTTTCAAGCGCACTTCAAGAGGGTATACTGCAGGAGCTAGTGGGGACATGTTTATTTGTACAGTATTGTTTTCTGTTCACTCTTCATAAGTTTAATAAAACTTTTATATTTTATTAAATCTTTTTGCATTTGCTGTTTTCTCTCTGCTTACATTGGCATTCACCGCACCTTAGGTACCAATAAATATATTATATTATTGTATTGTCTTCTCCTTTCTCTTAACACTTGTCTCATATGTTGACAAGAATAAATCTTAACACCTTACAACTTATTATATGTGCATACAAGACAAATTAGATTAAACTGTAATACAACTTCCTGAAGAAATTATATATGAACAAACATTGTACCATATAGATGAATTATGATTCTAAGATGAATTGCACCATGAAAGAATATGTCAGGAATGTAAAATACAACATAAACACAAGGAATTTGTGACAGAATACGTATATTATTACATCCTAAATTGTG